>WOXC01003905.1:0-162500 GCA_011680675.1 Gymnobelideus leadbeateri
GGTAGCAATACGTAACTGAACGAAGCACACTGAAGAGTTGGCGTATTGCTACAGGAGTAAAGAGTGTTAGTCAGAGAAGGGACTAAACCAAGACAACCTATTGCCCTATGACTTCACTCAGAATCACAGGGATCCAGTATGGACATAGGACAATAGGGTGTTCTGTCCTTCAAGTAGCAAAAGTAACATTGATTGGATCACTGATCCCTTAAAAGTGGAGTGGGAGAGGGAGCATGTGGAGGTAAGGAGGATGTCCAATTCCCCACCTTGCCTTCCTATCAAGGCAAAGGTCAGTGGTGCCCTGAGTCCAAGCTAGTCACACAGGGTTGAGATTCTTGTGAGGTGACTTGCTCAAGGTAACAAAGGTAGTAGGTGAAAGGGCTTGTATTCACACCCAGAGGATAGGATTTCAAATCCAGAGCAATTTCTTCTACAGGTCAATCAATCAAGAAATCAGTAGGGGCGGCTAGGTGGCTCAGTGAGTAAGAGCGCCGGCCTCAGAGTTGGGATGACCCGAGATCGAATCCGGCCTCAGAAAATGAGCACCCCCACATAAATAATGACTGGCCGTGTAACCTTGAGCAAGTTACTTAACCCCAATTGCTTAAAAAAAAAAAAAAGAAATCAGTAAGTATTTATTTAAGTGCCTACTATTTTCCAGACAGCTACTGGTGATGAGGATACATAGGCCAAAATGAAGTAGTCCTTGGCTTCAGGGAGCTTGCATTCTGCTGGGGGAGACAGTTATATAAATAAATAATTAAATAGTATAAGTGAAATAAATGCAAGATAGTGGGGGGGTGGGGTACGATAGCAGCTGAAGTGATGGGGAGGAGATCTAATGTGGGAGTCATATTTGAGCTGATATTTGGATCACTCAATCAAGAAAAAAATATTAAGTATCTACTATGTGTTGGGTACTAGGGATCTAAATAAAAGGAAAAAAAACAATCCCTACCATCAGGGAGCTTACACACTGGAGGAGGACATAATAAATACATATAAACATATGTTGTTGTTCAGGCATTTTAGTTGTGTCTAACTCTTCATGACCCCATTTGGGTTTTCTTGGCAAAGATAATGAATGGTTTGCCATTTCCTTCTCCAGCTTATTTTACAGATGAGGAAACTGGGGCAAACAGGGTTAAGTGACTTGCCTAAGGTCACATAGTTAGTAATTGTCTGAAGACAGATTTGAAATCATGAAGATGAGTTTTCCTGACTCCAGGTCCAGCACCCTATCCATTGCTCCACTGTAAACATACAGGAAGCATAAGTGTAAAGTAAAAAAAAAATACAAATATAAAGTAAGTACATATAAACAAATTAACCACAAAGTAGTTGTTAGGGAACTAAAAATTGGGGGATCAAGATAAAGCTTGAGCTGTATTTTAAAGGGAAAAAGTGACTGTGTAGGCAGATAGAGCATTCCAGACACAGGAAACAGCCAGTATAAAGGCCGTGTTGGGAGGTGGAGTGTTCTGTGTGAGGAACACAGGGAAGGCCAGGTGAGCTATATCCCGAGGGTGGGGGAAGGGAAAAAAATCCAGAGAGGCTGCACACATAGATTAGAACCAGAACATGAAGGGCATTAGAAACTAAACAAATTATTCCCATTCTGAATTTAAAGGAAATTGTTGGCCAGAAATATGTAGACTAGACTAGAGGGGGGAGACATTTTAAGGCAGGGAGCTCAAAAAGGAGACAGTTGCAGTAATTTTAGGTGAGAGGTGATGACAGATTGGTAGCCTTATAAGTGAAGAAAAAAGATCTAATTCATCCTTGACCAGAAACCCCCTCTAAAAAATGTTTGTGGGGATGTGAGTACAAAGTGTAAAATAATCCCTACTCACAAAGAGTAGGGGCAGCTAGATGGTACGGCAGTTGGAATGCTGGGTCTGGAATCAGGAAGACTCATCTTCCTGGGTTTAAATCTGAACCTTAGACACTTACTAGCTGCATGACCCTGGGAAGTCACTTGACCCTGTTTGCCTCAGTTTCCTTATCTGTAAAATGAGCTGGAGAAGGAAATGGCAAACGATTCCAGTGTCTTTTCCAAAGAAACCCCAAATGGGGTCACAAAGAGCCAGACATGACCGAAACAACTCAATAACAGCAACTCACAATGAGCTTATATTCTACTGAGGGAGATGAACAAGTAAGTATAAAAATATACACAGCTTAAAGTTAATCAATACAAATATATACAAAGTCATTTGGGAGTGAGGGCACAGGCAGTGAAGGAAACTAGGAATCCTGAGAGGCAGGAAGGAATACTTTCCATCCCTGTTCCACAGTTCCTGCCCTTGAAGCAGCTTTAGAGAAGACACTAAAAACACTCAACAGAACAACTGTGAGAGCAGTCATGAGGCCACACAGACATCAGGAGAGCTGAAGACCTGAAGGAGGAGGGTCCCTGAGCAATCAGGAGGCAGGGAGGCAATAGCTTTGGAGATAAGCTTTGCTAAATAAAATCCATCTCCCCCTGAGCTGAAGGCCAGGATGGCAATAGCACATCAAAGCATCATTTATGATAGACACTGAGAGCATAGTGCCAGGGGACACATCTTCCAAGGGATGTCACTTTGCTGTGTTTCTTGGCTTGAGGCCTCTTGGACTACTTTCTCCACACAATGGTGGCTAGGCATTGGGAGCTTCAGACCCTAGTAAATGTGATCTTTGCTGGGATTCTGGTTCAGGAGAAGTTCAGGGAAGGAGTCCTAGGACATCAATTCTAGAGATTTGATCAGAGCCCAGGATACAGCCACCAGACTGAAAAAGGCTTCTTAGTCATGCCTGCCCTGAAAATTTAAATGCAGGGGAGGCTAAGTGGCACAGTGAATAGAGCACTGGCCCTGCCCTGAGTTCAAATCTGGCTTCAGACACTTGACACACTAGCCATGTGACCTTCGGCAAGTCATTTAACCCCAATTGCCCTGCCTTCCCCCCTTCAAAAAATGGAAAAAAGAAAAAGATAATTCAAGTGCACCCTTAGGATAATAAATTTGGCATTGGAAAGGACCTTAGAGGCCATCTAGTCTATATTCATTTTTATAAAGTCAAAGCAACAGAGCTAGGATTGAAACATAGGCCAAAATAAAAATAAACATAGGCCATAACAATTAAAATAACTAGTATTTATATAGCACTTTAAGGTTCAGAAAGTGTTTATTATTATGATCATTCCCATTTTATAGATAAGGAAAATGAGTCTGAAGAGTTTAAGTGACTTGGACCATGTCACACAGCTAGAAAGTATCTGAACTCAGGTCTTCCTGCCTCTAGGCCCAGTGCTCTCTCTAAGGGGTCGCCTAGGTGCCTCTAAATTCTTAATCCACCAGAGCAGCCACACTTGAGAGTGGAATGTTGGAAATGTGTTGGGTGGGAGGTCCATGTCCCAGAATGAATACTGCTGAGTGCCTTTCTTGGACCATGTGCCATCTACCCTTATGACAACTCAAGCTGCAGGGCTAGTATATAGATTTCCTTTTGCTTTTTCCTTTTGCACCCAGAGCAAGGCCCTAAATTCCATCGGTTTTGTTCAATAGTTATATTACAGCTATCATACTATGTTAAAGACTGTCCACTGGGCTCACACACATTTGAAGACATGAAAGGCTGTGTTGACGACTTTTACAAAACCAGCACAAGGTGGGTTTGTAGTCAAAGACCAATGCTGAAGGGGCTCCAGTAGCCCCTTGGGCTCATGTGTGCCCAATTTTCAAAATCCTATTCTTAAAGGTATCATGGACATATAAGCCCCTAGACAACCCATTTCTTTTCCTTAATTTTTAAGGACAAAATTTAGGCAAACAACATAGAGATACAGATAGGGACCGAAACTCTCATTTTCCACTACCAAAATTCAATAATACCTTTTCATTTAAGAGGGAAAACAATCTGAATTTGGAAACCACATAGTACACAGAGTTCATTTGTGGATATAGACAACAACAACAACATAGAAACTCAGGACAGGATAGAAACCAACATGACCCCAGAGAATGGATAATGGGATAATGGGTCATCTTCACAAATTGTTTAAAGGTTCTGATTCTATCAGAGAGCAGAACTGTCAACAAGTTTCTTATCCTGTAGGTCTGTTCACAGACCTTTGGAAGTTCTTATGACCACAGTAGATGCAGAAGAGAGGCTTGCTCTCTCCTGTTGCTATATGCTGCATGGCCCAGTGTGTGGGCCCAGCCATCCAAAGCAGGGCTGACTGCAAGCTCATGAGTTTTCCCCCGAGGGCAGACAAATAGCCCTCCTTCTTTAATCTTCCCCTTGCTCCCAACATAGCTAAAGAAAAGATCTTTACTTTTTTTTTTTAATTTATTGTCCCTAGCATTCATCACAAGCCTCAGCCTGTTCTTGGCTTTAAACATTCCTGACATTCTTAGAGAACCTCACTACTCTTTTGTAGTCATCCGCAGTGACCTACCCTTGCTTCCATCTTCCATACCTGTCTTTTAAAAATTCAAATTGCCTGATGAATTTTCTATGCAGTCACATAAGTCTGATGATAGCTGACAAGGGAAAGAAGCAAACACTGCCGAAATCTTACTTTTATCCTGTTTTCTTTCCCAAAGTGAATACACTTCACACTTAGAAATATGGAACAAAAGTCATTGAAAAGAAATGTCAACCCACCCTCTGTCACAGAGTCTTTATCAAGTGACCTCAGGACTGAAAATGGGCAAATGCTTTCCTCATTTTTTTAAAAAGAGAAGGTAAATTCTTTGAATTATTTGCTGAATTACTTCACTTTACTTCCTGGCAAAATTCTTTGGTTTCACAATCTGTGAAATGGGCCGGGGGGGGGGGGGGGAGGAGGGGAAAAGGGAGGGGGGTGTGGATTAGATTAGTAGTAGTCACCAAAGTAGGGACCAGGAGCCTCCTGGAGGAGTGTGTGTGGCATGATTCCAGAAATACATGACCAGCCAATCAGAAGTTCGGAACATAGACTGCATCCCATCCTCTCTTCAATAGCCATTCATGGGACTTGTCTCCAAATGCAATACTTCCCCACTTTGTTTCTGTTACATCTGTATGAGATCCCAACCTCTGCGTTTCTGCCTCAATGGACTTCTCAAAGCAGTCATAACCTAACTGGGTGGGGAGACATGGAGCCAGAGATAATATGGTAGGACAAATAAGAAGGAGAATGGCCATGAGTTGGCAGGTTATAGAATTAGAACACATGGTTTGGGACACAGGGTTATTTATACTCCACTGGACACTATTTCTATCCTCAATACTTCTTTCACAGATTGATAGCTCTAACCCCTGGACAGTATTAAAATGCTAAAAGATGTGACATCAGAATGGTGTAACACGGTCCATGGGGTCAGGAAGAGTCATGACTGAATGACTGAACGAGAAAACAACTGAGGGAACCAACATACACATAAAGAAGTGAATACAAAATAATTAAAATATAAAGTAATTTGGAGGGTGAAGAAAGATGAAAGAAGAAAGGAAACAATCCAAAAATGGTATAATGGACAAAATGAGGGGACTGGATAAGGAGGACCTACTAATGACATGCATGTTTGATGAGCCTTTTTTTTTTTTAAGCAATTGGGGTTAAGTAACTTGCTCAAGGTTACACGGCTAGTCATTATTTATGTGTGGGTGCTCATTTTCTGAGGCCGGATTTGATCTCGGGTCATCCCAACTCCAAGGCCGGCGCTTTTACTCACTACGCCACCTAGCCGCCCCTTTTAGGGCAATTGGGGTTAAGTAACTTGCCCAAGGTCACACAGCTAGGTTTTTGTTTGTGTGGGTTAAGTGTCTGAGGCCGGATCCGAACTCAGGTCCTTCTGACTCCAGGGCCGGCGCTCTACTCACTGTACCACCTAGCCACCCCTGGTGAGCCTTCTTTAAGAAGTGTATGCCTGCTCTCCAATTCAGAGCATGCATGTATATTCTGTGGTTATTTCCTATCAACCCATTAAAAGATGGCAGAAAGTCTTTTACCTATATTCTGAACTGGGACTACAAAAGACATAAACAGGTCATGTCTTCTACCAAGTCATTTGACCCTCTTTCAAAATATCTGTACAGATAAATCTGAGAGGTTTAGGCAAACAGGTAATAAGAAGGAAGATTTGGAAATTTGGAAATGATTAGGTCCAATGATGAATCTCAATTGATCCTGATTGGAGAGGTGTGGGGTTGGGGGCAGGGGGATGAACGTTTCTCCAATGGAAATCTGCATTTTCTGGTTTCTGGAATGAGGTTTTTGAATGCCATGAATCAGGGAGGCATAGATAACATGTTGGATTGCAGAACAAGGATCTACCAAAAAAAATCCTCAAAGTCTAGAATAATGGTCCAAATCTAATGTTATAAAATTTGTTACTGATAAAAGTTAAGTCTTATGCTTGAATCCACACAACTTGTGGGAATACAGTAGGAGAGGGACAGGGCTTTTACATTCACTTGACAAGCCCTTATTAAGCACCTGCTATGCTCAAGGCCCAATTCTAGGCACTAGAGATACAATTATCAACAAGAAATTGTCCCTGCCCAAGAGGGATTTAAATAGGAAACCAGTGATGTAGTGGGTAGAGGGTTAGACTTGGAGTCAAGAAGATCTGAGTTTAAATCCTACCTCAGAAACTTAGCATTTAAGTGAACCTGGGCAAGTCATAAAACCTGCTTGTCTCAGTTTTCTCATCAATAAAGTGGGGATAATAATAGTATCTGTCTCACAGGGTTGTTGTGAAAAATCAAATGAGATCATATGTACAAAGGTACTTTGTCAAGCTTAAAGCACTATGTTGTTATTACAAATTGCTGAGGGAAACCCCTCCAGGATTACTGCTTTGTCATAGCAAAGGGGCTTGCATAACTCAATAAAACTATGAGCTATGCCATGCAGCATTACCCAAGATGGATGGTTCACAGTGGAGAGTTCTGACAAAAGATGATCCACTGGAGAAGGAAATGGCAAATCATGTCAGCATCTTTGCCTAGAAAACCCCCGGGCTGTTTTAAAATGCTAAAAGATGTGACATCAGAATGGCATGCTATCATCCATGAGGTCATGAAGAGTCGAACATGACTGAATGACTGAACAAGAAAACAACTGAGGGAAATGCTATACACATAGAGATGTGAATACAAGATAATTAAAATATAAAGTAATTTGGAGGGTGAAGAAAGAAGAAAGGAAGCAAGCCTTTATTGAGCATGTACTGTGTATCAGACATTGTGCTAAGGGCTGGGGATACAAAAAGAGACAAAAAACAGACCTTGTCCTCAAGGAGCTGACAACCTAATGGGGAAGAAAACATGAAAACAAAGATATCTAGGAGGTCAGCAGTCAGAGTGGAGGAAGGAGAATTTCTGTTCTAGACATGGAGGACAGACAGAGAAGATACCTGGAGTGGAGAGATGGAGATCTCGTACATAGAACAACCAGGAGACCAGTGACACTGGATCAAAGAGTACATGTATACAAGGGTAAAGTGTAAGAAAACTGAAAAAGCAGGAAGAAGCTAGGTTATGGGGGCTTTGAATACCAAAGAGAACATTTTGTATTTGATCTTGGAAGTGATAGGGAGACATTGGAATTTATTGAGAAGAAGGTAACATGTACTTTAGGAAAATCCCTTTAGTGGGTGAATGGAGGATGTATTAGAGTGGGGAGAGACTTGAGGCAGGCAGACCCACCAGCAGACTATTGCAGTAATCTAGGTGCATGATGACGGGGTCCTACACTAGAGTGCTGGCTGTGTCAGAGGAGATAAGGAGGCATATTCAAGAGATGTTAAAAAGGTAAAATTGACAGACCTCAGCAACAGCTTAGATATGGGAGGTAAGAGAGAATAAATAGTCCAAGTCTCCTAGATTGGGAACCTGAAGAATTGTGTGAGTGGTGTTGCCTTCTAAAGTAAAAGGAAAGATGGGGGATGGGGAAAGATTGGGGGAAAGATGATGAATTTCATTTTTGGGTATATCGAGGTTAAGATGTATACTGGACATCCAGTCTGAGATGTTTGAAAGGCAAGTTGGAGGAGCAAGATTGTAGGTCAGCAGAGTTTGAGGCAGGATAGGCAGATGTGAGAATCATCAGCATAAAGATAGTAACAAAATCCATGGGAACTGATGACATCAGCAAGTGAAGGGTAGAGAGAAGAGGTCCCAGGACAGAGCCTTCTGGGACACTCAGTGGGCATGACCTGGAGGAAGATCCAGCAAAGGAGAAGGAAAAGAAGCTGTCAGACAGGTAGCAGGAGAACCAAGAGAGAGTACTATCGGGGAAGAAACTATTAAGGGAAAGGGGGTGATTATCATATTCATAAAGCATTTTAAGGTTTGCAAAACACTTTTGACGCATAACGAGGTGAGGTTAGGGGAGGAAACTAGATGGCACCATGGAAAGCGTCAGCACATGGAATCAGAAAGACCTGAATTCAAATGCTGCCTCAGATATTTACTAGCTATGAGACTTTGGTTAAGTCACTATTGCCTTAATTTCTTCATCTGTAAAATGGGAACAATAATAGCATCTACCTTCCAGGGTTGTCATGAAGATAAAACAAGGTAATATTTGTAAAGCACTCTACAAGCCTCAAATTCTGTGTAAATCGTATCTATCTATCTATTTGTCATCATCATAGTTTCCCCTGATGAGGAACATGAGGTTCTATGAATTTAAGTGACTTGACCAATGTCAAAGCTAATAAGTTTCAAACTCAGTTCCCTTGACTATATTGACTATATCCCTAGAGATCTAGCCACCTCATTATATTGCCTTTTCCCCTATCCATCCAATTGGGTTAGAAGTTTATATTGTAATTATATAAGGGTCAGCTGAAGGAGCTAAGTATGTTCAGCTTGAAAAAGAAGAAACTTAGGGTGGCTAGGTGGCACAGTGAGTAGAGCGTTGGCCCTGGAGTCAGAAGGACCTGAGTTCAGATCCAACCTCAGACATTTAATGCACACACAAACAAAAACCTAGCCGTGTGACCTTGGGCAAGTTACTTAATGCCAATTGCCCTCAAAAAAAAAAAAAACAAGAAAGAAAAAGAAGAAACTTGGAGGGTGGAGGGCATGATAACTGTCTTCAAATATTTGAAGGGCTGTCATATGGAAGAAGAATTAAATTTGCTCTGTTTGGTCCCAGAGGGCAGAACTAAATTTAGTGGAAGAATGACTGAACAACAACAAAACAAAAAGACAGATTTTGGCTCAATATGAGGAAAATTTCTCAACAACAAGAGCTGTCGAAAAGTGGAATGAACTGCCTCAGGAAGTGATGGGTTTCCTAGAATTAGTGGTCCTTGAGTAGCGGGTGGGTGGGGATTTCTTGAGGAATGGGGAATCCTCCTCAGGTATAGATTGGATTACACGAACTTTCCAAATCGCTGATTTCATTTTTCTATAATTGCTGAGTTTGGGGACTGCAGAAGCAGTTCCTGCATAGTTGTTGTTATTGAGTTGCTTTCAGTTTATGCCCAATTCTTCATGACCATATTTGGGATTTTCTTGGCAAAGTTACTGGAATGGCTTGTCATTTTCTTCTCCAGTTCATTTTACAGATGAGGAAACTGAGGCAAACAGGGTTAAGTGACTTGGCCAGGGTCACACAGCTAGTAAATATCTGAGATCAGATTTGAACTCAGGAAGATGAGTTGTCCTGATTCCGGGCCCTGGCACTCTATTCATTGCAACATCCAGTTGCCCAAGTACTATTTGCATAGCACTGTTGCATAGTACTATTGAACTAAAAATCTAAAATAGGCCAACCAGCCTCTACCACCCAGTGACAACAATATCATAACAGCTAAAACTATGTTTGTAAACAAGTAGCTTTTAGACAGTGTTTTCTGGGTATGATTACCAACTCTTTTAATTTAAAACCTAACCATGCAATCATTCTGATGTTACTATTTTCCCAAGGGCATACAAGACAAATTCTGTTGCTTCCAGTAAGCAATTAAAACCACTGTAAAAAGTATGGTTGGTATCAATTGAATATTATCATAACAAACCAAATTAGCCATTCAAAAAAATATACGAAACAAATGGGCCATATCCTGCTTCCTACCTCAAGCACTTACTAACTGTGAGAGTCTGGAAAAGTCACTTGCTCACTCTCAGCCTTAGTTTTCTCATTGGTAAAATGAAAATTATAATAGCACCTACGTCATGGGCTTATTGTGGGGATAACATGAGATATCAGGTGTCAAGCACTTTGCAAACATTAGAGTGCTATATAAATGCCAGTTATTTTTATTATTTTTATAGAAAGAATGTGGTACAATAGGAAAAACATTGACTCTGTACTCACAGGGTCTGGGTTAAAATTCCTTTTCTGACATTTTTTTACCTGAGTGGATTTAGGTAATCACTAACTTTTGGAGGCCTCAGTTTCCTCATCTGTAAAAAGAGGCAGAGTAGACTAGATAGTCTCCGTGGTATTTTTGAGTTCTGAATATAGTATCACAAAGTCAAAGACTTTCAAGGCTGTCAAGACCAACCCCTTCATTTTATAGATAAGGAAAATAAGACTGAGAAAGGTTGTCACTTTCCCATGGTCAAACATGTTGTGAAGTTAAGAATTAAATATCTCTGAAGGTTCCACAATGTTTGTGGAAATCAGAGTGGTCAATGCCTCAGATCAGAATGTCTCGAGATGTGAGATGTTGTCTGAGGTTCCCATTACATTTCAAGCTCCTTGAAAACAAGGAACTGTTTTTGTCTCTCTTTGTATCCCTAGGTACTTAGCATGGTGTCTGCAACACAGAAAGCACTTAACAAATGCCTGTTGACTTGATTTGAGAATTCCACAGTTTCTGGGTAACGTGGGTAACAAGATGACAGACTAGACACTTTTTTTTTGATGTTTACAACTGTTCAAACCTCTCCAAAACAAAAATTATGCATTGAAATTAAAGTAACTTCAGCTATCTCCATGTTGTAGAACACACAGAATCAAAAGGAAGGTTAAGAAAAGAAACCCCCAAACCCAGGAACTGATGTTCACTAACCCTGAACCTACTCAGTACCATTCCCCTACTTTTCATGTTATTGGCAATGAGGCTACACTAGCAAACCCAAGGATACAACACAGGCTTCCATCAAAACTCTTCTCTTGTTGCCCTTCCTCTCTTTCCAGTGCCATAGAGACCCCAGCCCCAGTCTATGGAAGTTGCTTGAGCCTCTACAGCCAGCTTGGACATAGCCCTTCAGAGCAAAAAGTCTGCTGGGGGCTGCAACCTGGAAACACCAGTGCTATAAAGTTCTGAACTGCCAATACCAGGGAAAGGATGCTTTAAATTTCTGGTGGCAGGCCAGAGAACTAAGGAATAGAGGGAGTAGGGAAGGTCACCAAGATAGGACACTGCATGTGGGGAACAGTGCAGCACTTTACCAAGTCTAAGGGAAAAAGCACAGCATATAGCTAGCACTAATTCTGACCATGCAAAAGTCAGGTGAGACAGAAACCTAGGTTGATGAACCATGAATTGCCCAATAGGGGAGGAGGCTGAGATGCTTTGACATCCAGCCCCTAAGGAAACCACAGTTAGAGGAGAAGGAGTCAGGAAGTGAGCAATGAGGAAAATAACAGTTGGGGGAGAAGACTGAAAGTGTCAAAGGCTTCAGGAAGAAGAAATCTCAAAGACCTTGAACACAACAGATAAATCAACAGGGAAAAAGTAACAATAGAAAGAAATAAGGCCTCCAGTTCTAGTAGATGAGATTAGGCATCAATGAATAAATACTGCAAAATGAAGGAAATGATCCAATACTTGATGCAAAGAAGACAAAAGAAAAAAGAGGATCCTATGAAATTTTATGAGAACATGGAAACACAATATGCTTTTGCTAAGTGGTTTTTGAAAGACATGAGAATTATTAGAGGGGAATTTATTTCCTGTACAACAAACTTAATGAGTAGAATAGAAAAACTTGCACATGTAATGGCAAGTCTTATCAAAAAAGCAAAAAACTCCAGTAGATCAGGAATGTAAATAAACAGATGTGGAAAACCTAGAAGAAAAGAAGCAAAAACCTATAGCATCAAAAGAAAATATACTCACTTTGCAAGCAAAACATATAGGATGCATAGAGTAAACCTAAGGATCATAAGTTTCCCTGAAGAAAACAACGGATACAAAATCTTACCACCATAATGAAGGAAATCATACATGAGTGCTTCCTAGCATTTCTGAACAAGAAAATGAAATTCTAATTGAACAAATTCACATATAGCCTCCAGGAAAAACAACAGTAACAGCAAAACAAAACAAGGCTGCAAACTCCAAGACACATAGTGGTTAAATTTAATAATTCATTTCAGAAACAAGTTATGCAAGCCATAAGGAGAGAGATCCTCAAATACTGAGGGAAGAACATTTGAATAACACAGGACTATTCCAAACCCACTAAAAAAAGGAAGAGGAAAGGAATAATGTTTTTCAAAGAACATTGGAGCTCAGGATGAAGCCCAGGGTGACCTGTCTTGAAAAATCTAAGCTTAACCATAGAGGATAAAAGGTAGATATTGAATAACAAAGTTTGAAGCATTTTGAGAAAGAAAACCAGTACTGAAATACTCTAAGCCATAGAAATGCAGGAGGAGTGAATAAATGCAGACAGCAACAGAAAGTGACAACAGAAAG
Organism: Gymnobelideus leadbeateri; assembly: GCA_011680675.1. Lineage (NCBI taxonomy): Eukaryota > Metazoa > Chordata > Mammalia > Diprotodontia > Petauridae > Gymnobelideus > Gymnobelideus leadbeateri. Next base: position 12,639 of record WOXC01003905.1, read on the forward strand.
ATCAGTAAGAGAATTCTTTCTAAATGTACACAAGGAGACGGGGCAAAGGCAGAAATCTATTAACTGTAACAGTGAAGAGATGGACAGGAGACATGATGGATGTGACCTGGAGACACCTTGTCTATAGATGAATGCTTCTTTTGTGGGACTACATCATAACATGAAAGTGTTTGGGGGAGGGGTGGATCATGGAGACACAGAGGAGTGAGTGATGCTTCAGGTTCAAACCAAGGGCCAAACCAATGACAAGGTGACCTCTGTAGTCTCAGAAAGAGACCTCCAAAGAACTTTAAAATGATATTATAAATTGAATTCTGGAGCAGCAGAGCCAATAAAATGTCAAGGTGAGATAACTTAGGAGATCAGCAGGAGAGGTCTGTGACCCTGGGAAGAAGGCTAACTCTGAGTGCCTGCATCAGCAACATCAGCTGTGGACCTTGGAGGTGGCTTTGACATCACTTAGCTGAGACAGTAAGGAGGTCAGACAGCTGATCAGAAGGAAATCAGGGGACCCTTTGCTGGCACTGGGTATAGGACCTAATGCTTTTTGACATCTCTATTGCTCATGTGCAATTTTGGGTCTCAGTTTGGGGGCATAAAGGAGCTCTTATGGTTGGTCACAAGGGAGCAGGAACCCTGGTCAGAGTTTTAAGTCAGAAAAAAGCACTAGTGCTTATGACTGCAGTAGAACAGGGAACCTGGTCATAGTTCACAGACCAAGAGGAGAGTTAACACTTACATCTGCAAGAGACTGTGACTCCTTCTGGGAAAAGACAAGAGCATAGACCAGGAAAGCAATGACCACACGTCTTTCCAAATTATAGCACCTGAAAAGAACCTAACACTTGCAAAACCCCTTCCCTCCCACCCAGAACTATCTCTGAAAACAGTAGCACAAGCCTGAATCTTGGCACTGTGCTTCCCTACCTCCAAGTGAGCAGAGCCCAAATTTAACATAAAGTTCAAAGTCAAAAATTAGGCTGGAAAAATAAACAAACAACAGCAAGAACAAAAAATCTTGACCATAAAAAGATACTACAGTGGCAGGGAAAACTAAGATCCAAACTCAGAAGACAACAACAATGTACAAACAGCTACAGGCAAAGCCTCGAAGGAAAAAAAAAAACCCTGCAAATTGGACACATGCCCAATAAGAATTTCTTTTTTTTTTTTTTGTAAGGGAAGGCAGGGCATTTGGAGTTAAGTGACTTGCCCAAGGTCACATACTAGTAAGTGTTAAGTGTCTGAGGTCAGATTTGAAATCAGGTCCTCCTGACTCCAGGGCCAGTGCTCTATTCACTGCGCTACCTAGCCACTCCCCAATAAGAATTTCTAGAAGAAATTGAGAAAGAAATAAGGGAGGTAGAGGAAAATTTGGGAAAAGAAATTGTAGTGATACAAGAAAAATATGAAAAATGAATTAATAGCTTGGTAAAAGAGGTACAAAAATACAGAATTGTCCAAATGGTAAAGGGAGCACAAAAATTTACTAAAGAAAAAAATTCCTTAAAAGACAGAATTGGTCAAATGGAAAAAGAAGTACAAAAGCTCACTGAAGAAAATACTTCTTTAAAAACTATAATTGGACAAGAGTAAACTAATGACTCCATTAGACATAAGAAACAATAAAACAAAGTCAAAAGAATGAAATAATAGGGAAAAAGAATGAAATATATCATTGTAAAAATAATTAACCTGGAAAATAGTTTGAGAGATAATTTAATTAAATCATTATTAAGGCAGTTGGAAGGAAATTATAATCAAGAGAAACAGTGGTCAGAAGCAAAACAGACTTTTGAGAAGAGATAGGTTAAAAAGAGACAGAGAAGAATAAAAAGAAGAAAATAGGATGAAGGGAAATATACAGTTGGTAATAATAATTGTGATTATGAATAAGATGAGCTAACTTATAAACTTCAGCTAAATTTTTTTTAAAAGGCAGGGGTAGGGGCGGTTAGGTGGTGCAGTTGAGTAGAGTGTTGGCCCTGGAGTCAGAAGGACCTGAGTTCAGATCCGGCCTCAGACACTTAATGCACACACAAACAAAAACCTAGCCGTGTGACCTTAGGCAAGTTACTTAACCCCAATTGCCCTCCAAAAAAGCAAAAAAAAAAAAAAAAGGCAGGGGTAGTGATCATGATCTCAGGTAAAGCAAAAGCAAAAGTAGGCCTAATTAAAAGAGATAATCAGGGAAACTACATTTTGCTAAAAGGTACAATAGATAATGAAGTAATATAAAAAAATTTTACAGCAAGTTTCTCTGATAAAAGTCTAATTTCTCAAATATATACAGAACTGAGTCAAATTTATGAAACCAAGAGACATTCCTCAAATGATAAATTTTCAAAGGATATGAACAAGTAGTTTTTGGAAGAAGAAATCAAAATTATCTGTAGTTATATGAAAACATTCTCTAAGTCAGTATTATTGTTGTTGTTCAATCATTTTCCAGTCAATTTCAACTCTTCATGACCCCATTTGGAATTTTCTTGGCAAAGATACTGGAGTGGTTTGCCATTTCTTTCTCCAACTGTAACAGCAAGCACCCTAGAACACCCAGGATGGCCTATGAGCACAGGTTCTTTGATCTGCTTTTAAAGGAAAGATTGCTCAAAAAGGGGTTAACAATCCTACTGTTAATTACATTCACTAATTCAGGGGAAAGGTCAGCACCCTAAACGTGGAGAAAATACAAGCAAAGAAATTAGTACAAAGATCAGCAGAGTTCCAGCTGTCTGAGTACAACAATATTTCTATATGCTTTACATACATCACTGAATCGAGGGAGCACATACATCTGAGTAGTCAGGGGCTCTTAATGAACAGCTATTTAGAGTCTCAACTATGAGATCAAAAGATCTTTCTCATGAGCAAACCCTCAAAGCAAAATACTAACTTCCCAAATATATAACAAAGATTTGGCATCCAATTGGCCAAGTGCCCAGAAGCTTGAAAATCCTATTGCCCCAGCACTTAATTAGAAACTCCATAGCTCAGAGACTGATTATCTCTGGGCCAGGCTCTATGTGCCTATTAATGGGCAGAGAAGATCTTCAAATTCCCTTAAAATTACAGCACCTCATTTTATATATAAGGAAACTACAGCAAACAAGGTTATGTGACTTGCCCAGGGTCACACAGTTAGTAAGTGTCTGAGGGGAGATTTGAACTCAGGAAGATGAGTCTTCCTGACTTGAGGCCTAGCAATCTATCCACTGTGGCACCTAGCTGCCCCTTTCTAAAAATTTTGATTAGAGAAATATGAATTAAAACAACTCTGAGGTACCACCTTATTCCTACTGGAAATGAGTTCTTACTCAAAGTGAGAACCTGAAAAAGCCTTAGCCTAAAAGGGTCAGGGTCTCACATTGCATCCTGGGTCATCTCCGGTTAACCTGATGAATATCTGGCCACTGGATCCAGATGGCTCTGGAGGAGAAAGTGAGGCTGGTGACCTTGCACAGCCCTCCCTCACTCAAATCAAAGTCAACTACAAGTCATGTCATCATTTCCCTGATGTCATGGTCCTCTTTGAAAACAAAGGATAACCACAACAACCAGAAATGACAAATGCCAGAGGAGATGTGAAAATATAGGTACACTAATGAACTGTTGGTAGAGTTTTGACCTGGTTTAACCATTTTGGAGAATAATTTGGATCTATGTCCAAAGGCCTATAAAACTATGCATACACTTTGACTCAGCAATACCACCACTAGATGGTATACTAGGTATCCAAAGGAGATCAAAGAAAAAAGAAAAGGACTTATATGTGCAAAAATATTTATAGGAACTCTTTTTTTGGTGGCAAAGAATTGGAAATTGAAGAGATGACCATGAATTGGGCAATTGCTAAACAAGTTGAAGTATATAATTGTGATAGGATACTACTGTGCTATAAGCAGCTAGGTGGCACAGTGGATAGAGCTTTGGACTTGGAGTCAAAAAGATCTGAGTTCAAATCCAGCTTCAAACTTCCTAGCTGTGTGACCCTGGGCAAGTCACTTAATCTTTGTTCACTGGTGGAGGAGGAAATGACAAATCATTCCAGTGTCTATGTCAAGAAAAACCCATGGACCTCTGGAAATATATTACCATATAAAAGCAGTAGAGAGGAACTAATAAAACTTTAAAGGGAAAGGGTAACAAATTATAAGAGGGGATCAGTAGTACAAGGAAGAGAGCCAATGAGAATAGGAGCACCTTTAAAAGGGATTGAAGTAGCTAAAGGAATGTAATATTATGTGTTTACAGCCAAAAGCGGGGGAGGGGCAGTTAGCTTGAGGGGAACAAAACTATTTTAGAGACAAATGGAGGAAAAGATAAACATAACTCTTATAATTTTAAATATGGATGTAGTAAACAATACATCAAAGTGAAAAAGAGGGACAGATTGGATAAGAAAACCCTATGATCTGTTGCTTACAAGAAACACACTTAAAAAACACAAACATACACAAAATAAAACAGGGGGTTGGGGGAAAATAATCACTATACATTGAGTGAATCCAAAAATCAGAGGTTTCCTCTTGGAGTTAAAAAAGGAAGGAGAACCTTTGATCCAACAATGCCACTACTAGATTTGTATCCCAAAGAGATCATAAAAATGGAAAAAAAAGATCCACATGTACAAAAAATATTTATAGAAGCTCTTTTTGTGGTGGCAAAGAATTGGAAATTGAGGGTATGTCCATCAGTTGGGGAATGGCTGAAAAAGTTGTGGTATATAAAAATAATGGAATACTTATCATGCCATAGGAAATTATGAGCAGGCAGATATCAGAAAAACTTGGAAAGACTTACATGAACTGATGCTGAGCCAAATGAGCAGAACCAGGAGAATATTCCACATAGTAACAGCATCACTGTGCAATGACTGACTTTGATAGACTTAGTTCTTCTCAGTAATGCAAGGATCTAAGACAACCCCAAAAGACTCATGAGAGACAATGCTTGTGAGAAAAAGAATTATGGAGTCTGAATACAGATGGAAGCATACTATTTGCTCCCCTTTTCTTTTGTTGTTTTGTTTATTTCTTCTTTCTCATGATTCCTCACGTTAGTTCTAATTCTTCTTTACATCATGACTAATGTGAAAATATGTTCAAAATTAATAAATAAGTAAAGACTGCATCGGAGTGCATGCCGTCTTGGGGAGAGGGAAAGAGGAGGGAGAGAAAATTTAAAAATCAAAATCTTATGGAAGTGAATGTTGAAAACTAAAAATTAATTCTTTTCTTTTAAAAGAAGAGGAAGGGAATAAGCATTTATATAGTGCCTACTGTGTGCCAGGCACTGTGCCAAAAGCTCCCCCCTCAACATTATCTTATTTGATACTCAGAACAAAACTCAAAACAAAGGTGCTATTATTGTCCCCAATTTTACAGTTAAAGAAACTGAGGCAAAGAGAAGTTAAGTGATTTTCCCAAGGTTGCACAACTAGGAAGTTGAAGCCAGATGTGAGCTCAGGTCTTCCTGCTTCTGTCAGACCCAGTATTGCTACCAACTTGCTTCCAGTTGAACAAACTTTGCAACCTTAAAGCAGTACATAAGCATCAAGTTATTATTATTGTTGTTATTTCATCATTATTATTCTCTGTTCCTATAATTCTCATTTCTTATGGATCTGTCTTTCCTCAGTGTAGTTTCAGTCTCCATGACTTTCTTCCCTGTGCATCCAGGATGTCCCATAAGACTTTGAAATAATTGGGTTTGTCTTTCTATGTCCACTCCATTCTCCCCAGTCCCTCAAGATAAGTCCCGCTCATGCCTTCCATAATCTTGATAGTGGCTCTACCTGATGCACCAGAAGCCTTTTTCTGGTTCTCTTTTCACTTGGAGAGTAGTACTGTAACATTTGAATGAGCCCATATTGTATCTCACTGTTGCTACATAGCTTAGCCCAGCATGCCTATATTCATGTCCTGGATATCCTTTATCAATCAATCCATCTCCTCCAAGAAGCATTTATTAAGGGCTTACTGTGTGCCAAATGTTTTGCTAAGAAGCTCCTTGAGGGCAGCTTCTGTTCTAAGGGGAGAGACAACTTATAAATACGTGGGTACACACAAGATAGATATGGAGTAAATGGGAGATAAGCTTAAAGGTTTATAGATAGATAAACAAGAGCTCTAGTGGCTTGGGGAAGCCCAGACACCTTTACGCCATTTTTTGTATATCAATTGTCCTTCTTACCGTGTTTCAGTCTTCTTATCACCTGCCATGTGCCTTCCAGTGGGCCTTTGGGGATGGCTAGGATTTTAGTTTTACCAAAACCTTAGAGTTCCAGAATTTTCTGCCATTTAGACAAATGGAGATGTTGGCATGGAAATGACCCTAGATTTTCGAAAAGTTGCCAAGGTGATTCAATTCCTTTGTTAATTGGAATCTAAGAGCAGACTGGAGCCCTGAATTTAGGTGGGTATAACCTGGAGTTCCACCCCTCCTACATACTGACTGGGTGACTTTGGGAAAGTCATTTAACCTCTCAGTGCTCTGGTATCCATCTCTAAGACTCCAAGATGCAGAGAGGGCAACCCAACCCCTGCATTGGTAGGAGGACCTTCCACACCTGGAATTCCCTACCTTCAAGATAAGAACAGGTCCAGCCCTGTCTCTATCACTGAACACATGCACAGCATTGTGCAACAAAAGCAGCAGCCCCTAGGGGGAGTCAATGCAGTTCAATGAGCAAGGCACTGAGGCTATATGGACAAAACCAAAGCAAGTCAAGAAGAAAATATAAGACAGAGACAGAGTCAGAGAGACAGAGAAAAACAGAGAGAGTGAAAGACAGAGAGAGGAGAGATATAGAAAGACAGGGAGAGACAGAGTGAAAGAGTGGAGGGGAGAGAGAGACGGAGAGAAACAGAAAGTGACAAAGAGAGACAGAGAGTGAGAATCAGAGAGGGGAGAAAAGGAATGACAGAGTGAAGAGAGAAAAGAGAGGGAGAGACAGAGAGAGCTTCTCTGCAAAGGGACTTATATAAATTTTAATTTCTATTTTATCTCCCTTGCCCAATAAAAATTCTGCTAAAGTGTTGTATGCTTATCCAGAAAAACCCTTATCCTTTGGAATGGGGTGAAGACAAAAAAGGGTAAGGGGGCTGAATTTGGGAGGCAGAATAGCATAGTTGGAAGAGCACTGACTCAGGCAGCAAAGGTACCTGGGTTCAGATCCCACCATTGATATTTGGCAAAATACTTAACTTTCCTGAGCCTCAGTTTCCTCATATTATGATGGAGTTGGACCAGATGGCTTCTGACATCCCTTAGATATCTATGATCCTATGTTTGTATCAATCTGAGAACTGACAGACATTTGGGGATGATACTTCTGTCTGTAGAACGAAGACATACTCATTCTTCCAAAATGCACTTATTTATTACTAAGTTAGCATGGAGCATTTCCTCCACTTTTCAAATTCTGTGCTTCCCAAGAAAAATGAAAGAAGAGAGAGAGAGAGAGAGAGAGAGAGAGAGAGAGAGAGAGAGAGAAGAAGAAGAAGAAGAAGGAAGGAGAGAAGGAAGGAAGGAAGGAAGGAGGAAGGAAGGAAGGAAGGAGGAAAGGAAAGAAAGAAGGAAGAAGGAAGGAAGGAGGAAGGAGGAAAGGAAAGAAAGAAGGAAAGAAGAAAAGAAGGAAAGGAAGGAAGGAAGGAAGGAAGGAAGGAAGGAAGGAAGGAAGGAAGGAAGGAAGGAAGGAAGGAAGGAAAGGAAGATCCCAGAGCAGAAAGTATTTCCAGCTAAATTTTCCATAAAAGGTAAGCCAACTTGTAGATCCCAAATCTATTTGGGGTTCCTTGACAAGTTATTCCAGGGCATAAGCCAGGTACAGGAGAAGATCAGAGAGATTCAGTTGGTCAGTAAACATTAAAAGCAACTACTATGTGCCAGAACTGTGCTAAGCACTGGGAATACAAAAACAGCAAAAGCAGTCCCTGCCCTCAAAGAATGCACCATCTAATGGGGTAGATAACACATTCAAAGAAGCTGAAAAGGGAAGGGGGAGGAAGGGAAGGTACCCAGCAGGGGCACATGGTAGGATCCTGCAGTCAGGTGGGGAATTGTGAGGTTTCTGTCCTGGGCTCCCTCCTTAAATAAAGGGTCTGAGAGGAGCTCGGCAATGTCCACCTCCATCCTCTCCCATCAAAGGGAGAAAGTGGTCAAGGGGTAGGGGGTACCAAGGAGTGTGAGTTTCACCCTTGATGTGATCTTGCAGGAAAAGGTGCTTCTGAAGACAATGGAAAAGTCCAATAGAGCATCCAGGTAAGAAATTATGAGCTATGTATGCTGGGTCTCCTGTATGTAAAGGATCTGAAAGGAGCTCTCGGATGTCCACTCTCCACCTTCTCTAGTCAGAGCTACTCATCAAGGTCTTCAGTGTCCTCATTGTCAAGGTGGTTTGAGGAAACAAAGAAAACGGAACAGTCTCAATAACAAAGGCTATTATTGGGATTTTCTTCCCCTCCCCCCCCACTTCCTCAAAGACTTTCTCTGAAATTCTGTGGTCGTGAAATGGATAACTTGGAGACAAATTTGGGTTTCAGGATTGTGTAATGTGGGGAGGTGGGTGAAGGGGAGGGAAAAGGATATTTGGCTGATAATCCAACATCTAATTATCCAGGTATTTTCCTTGCTCCTGGCAAACTGCCCACAAGTGAAAGCACTTTGAAACCTGCAAACTCCACAGCCTGACATGTTCTCCAGTGAAATTCTTTCCATTCATTATGCTGCCTGCCTATGGTGTTACTCATGAGTTGGGAGGCCAAGAGCGGGAGCACAATTATTTTATTCAATTACAGTTCTGATGTAGGTTTCTAACGCACCTAAGCCAGACTCTTGTTAAAAACTTCCACGGTTTATCAGACTTTTGTGGAGTCCACTCAAGGGAGCCTAGGATCTCATTTTCAAGATTGAGACCTAATCTAGCCTGAAGAGTGTATACACCTCAGCCTGAAATAAAACCATAATTCTGTGAAAAGACAGAAATCCCCTTTCCTTGGCATTTTCCCCGCTGTGGAAAGAAAGCCTCTGAATAAAAAAGTAGATTTACGTTTTAAAAATTCATGTTTAACAAAATGAAATGCAGGGCACATTGAGGAAAACTGTAGCAGAGGGTTTCCTAGCCATCTGGGAATACAGAAATGAGAAAGAGATTAGATGGAACAGATTGCCACTGGGGATACCCCTCATTGGAGGGCTCCAAGCAAAGGTTGGATAGCAATAATATCACAGATTAGAGCTGGCCATTTTATAAATGTGGATTTGGGTACAGTGGGGCACTCAGCTATAATCCTTGCAAGGATGAGGCTAGAGGATCTCTAAAACTTGGGACTTCAGAGCTCGTCTTGTTCAGTCGTTTCAGTTATATCCAATTCTCCATGACCCCATTTGGGATTTTCTTAGCAAAGATACTGGAGTGGTTTGCTATTTTTTTCTCTAGCTCACTTTACAGATGAGGAAACTGAGGCAAACAGGGTTAAATGACTTGCCCAGGATCACACAGCTAGTAAAATCTGCAGTCAGATTTGAGCTCCACTCTTCCTGACTCCAGACCCAGCACTCTATCTACAGTAACACCTAGGTGATCCCTGACCTACATTTAACTAAAGCTATCCAGTATCTGCCCTAAGTTTCAATATGGTGAATCCCAGAAAGTGGGGGAGATGAAGAGGCAAATTGGCAGAGATCAGAAATGAAGCTGGTCAAAACTCCTGTGCCAATCAATAGTGAGATCTCTCCCACTAGTGTCCCCTGTTCCAATCTGGAAGACCCAGATTCAAAACCAAACCAGGTGAGGAAACTGAAACACAGAGAAGTTAACATTTGCCCAGGTTCACACACTAATAAATGAATAGGTGAGATAACACTTGTCAGGTAGATAGTAGAGGAAACTAATTATGCATTGGACTAGGAGGTTCCTGGTGTACCTTTCAATTTGGAAATGTGGTAGTATAAATTTGAAGCCCTAGAGATTTCCTACCGCCATCCCTTCCTCCCTTTAAAATAATTTCATTTCATACCCACCTTTCCCTGTTCACACTTTTCACCCTCAACATATTCTATCCCTTTCTTCCTGACCTCACCATCTCTGATCCAAATTATAATTGACCTGTCCTGGCTGCCATCATCTTAGGGTCCTTCTCTGTTAATGCTGGTGAACTTAGCTGACAAGCTCAATTATGCCAATGTGTGAGAATAGTTCTGAGTGAGTTTTAAGCCTGTAACACATTTTAACAGAACCTTCTGGAGGCAAGATCTTGACCACAAAGACGTTACTCTAAGAACTTTGGTTCAGTGGCAAGCAAATGGGAATTGTCCAGTCAAAAAGCCTTTATTAAGTGCTTACTCTGTGCAGGGCACCGTGCTAAGTACTGAAGATACAAAGAAAGGCAAAAAGCATTTTTTGCCATCAGGAAGCTCAAACATGCAAAGAGCTGTGTTTGTGTTTTTGTTGCTTTGTCATTTTCAGCCAGGTCTAACTCTTTGTGGCTCCATTTGGGATTTTGTTGGCAAAGATACTGGAGTGGCTTGCCATTTCCTTCTCCTGCTCATTTTACAGAGGAGGAAACTGAGGCAAACAAGGTTAAGTTCAAACAAACTATAAACAGTATTAAAATAGATATAATCTGAGAAGGAAAGTATTATCATGAAGGGGGACTATGAAAGGCTTCTTACAGAAGGTGGGGTTTGAGATGAGGCTTGCAGTAAGCCAGGGAAGTCAAGAGGCAGAGATGAGAAGGGAGAGGATTAATGAAGTCAAGAGATGGAATGTGTTTGAGGATCTTCAAGGAGTCCAGTGTCACCAAATCACCGAGTACATTGAGGGGAATAAAGTATAAAAAGACTGGAGGGGAGGCAGCTAGGTGGCACAGTGAATAGAGCACGGGCCCTGGAGTCAGGATGACCTGAGTTCAAATGACCTTATACACTTAACACAAAAACTACCCGTGTGACCTTAGGCAAGTCACTTAATTAACATAATTGCTCTCCAAAAAAAGAAAAAAGAAGACTGGAAAGGTAGTGGGGGACTGTAAATGTTTGGGGGAGAAGAAGGCCTTTCAGCACCTCTTAAATCATAATCCTTAAGTAGTTTTCTATTCCACCTATGCACAGGGCCAGGATCAAGTCCATCTCTAGCATAATACACGCCCCCTGTTTCAATTATATGACCACACTGGGTCCTTCCAGTGTTGATGGCAATTGTACAAGCTTTGCCTCAAAAGACTTGACTTGAATAATTCTTTTGCAATCCTACTGCATGATGCTTCTTCCATTTCAAAGCACTTTCATACATGCAGGTATAAGATTATTGATTTAGAGCTGAAAGACACCTCAGACTTTGTGTAGTCCAACATCATTATTTTATAGAGGAGGAGACTGAGGCCCAGTGATTTTTAAGTGTCTTGTACAAGGTCACAGAGAACCAGATTTTGAAATTCGATTGTTTGTGTTCAAAAGTAACACTCTTGACCCTACACTATGACCTTTCCATATCCTTGTAAGGTAGGCAAGCCAGGTATCCTCATCTGAAAGGTCAGGAAATCAAGCCTCAGCAAAGTAAAGTGACTGACTGACCCAAGGCCACACAGAAAGCTAGGGAGTAGAATTGGGACTATAACCTAGACTTTCTGACTTCTGCTATACAGGCTCTTTCTCCCACAGCCCACTGCTTCACATAAGGAAGAGAATGCACTCCTGCCCTATGTGTCTAGGCCTGATTAATTGGCAACAATATATAAAGCAAACTAAGTCAAAAGGCAGATGCCCCAAAGCAAAGAGATTTTTAGGGGATATAGGATTATAAAATCATAGATTTGGAACCAGGACTTCTTGTCCAACTGTTTCGTTTTGCAGGTAAGGAAACTAAGGCTTAGAGGAATAGTAGCTAGAATTTACATAGAGCTTTAAGGTTTGCCAAGTGCATATATACACATACACACATATGTATATGTGTATGTGCATGTATGTGGATATATATACACACATACATATACACACGTGTATATGTTTCTTACGTTGTATATTTTATATATGCGTACATATTATATTGCATGTTTGTGTGTATATATTATCATATGTGTGTACATATATCGTGTGTGTGTGTGTGTGTGTGTGTACACACACATATAAAATCCTCAAAAAACCCACAATCCTGTGAGGTAGGTGTTATTGTAATCCCCATTTTGCTGAGGAATAAACTGAAGCCAAGAGGGGTTAAATGGTTTGCCCATAAGCATCCGAGGCAGAACATGGACTCACATCTTCCTAACTCTGGGCCGCTGCATCCTGTACTTACCAGGAAGATGATGGGGAGAGAAAAAAGAGAATGATCAGAGCTGGCAATTCAGGTTGTAAGTAAATGGCCTTGGTGCTTTAATTCTGGGCCCTCGGGGGTCTGCCCTAAAGAGCAAATCTACCACAGTCCCATTTTCTCAGTGTGGGCCCTGATGATCTCATACTGTTAAGATAACAAAGCAGGAGTGAATTAGTTAAAAGCAGCACCCTAAGAAAAGAATGAGTCCCTTGTGAAGCAAGAATCATTTCTGAACAGGTCTCTACCTTGTTACTTAATGTCTTGCCTGCCAAGAACCTGATTCAAAAATGTGTGTTATGTCAGATTTCTTCATTTCATAATTCCTTCCTAAGCATTTCTTTTGTGTGAAGAGGGTAATTCCCCTGTTTCCGAGTTGCAGGACCTCTTACACAACGCTCTTGCCTGGTGAATGCTGACTTTTTGGTGTGCAGGTCAATGGAGTGTTGGGTGGGGAGTGACAAGGAAGCTTGGTCTGGCCTGCCAGGGCCCAGCATTCATACTCCATGAGATCATCCAGGCAGCAAACAGGGACACTGTCCCACAGAGCCTTCCTCTCTGGGTCCTTGAGTCTTTTTTCCTCTCAGCAGAGCTGTGCCCAGAGAGACCACAGGAGCATGGAAAGGCTGGACACTGTATTTAAAAAATCTTCAAGGCTGGAGCCAAGAACTTGAGAAACAAGTATCTTGATGGTCCTTAAAGTTTCATTGAAATTCTTTCCACTGGAAAGTTGTGACAACAAAGGGCTAGCCTGAGAATGGACTTTCTCACAGACCCCTGACATATAACTTAATGATAATAATCCCAAACAAGAAAAATTTCGTTCCATTCCTCCCTTCCTCCGTCTCTGAGATCTTCTCCTCTTTCACTCTACCTCTGTCTCTCCATTTTCTCACCTCTCTCTTTCTCTTTCTCACCCTATGTCTCTGTCACTCCACCTGTGTGCCCCCAACTTCATATTTCAAATGTTATCCTTTTCTCCAGGGTACTATGAAAATTCCTTTCCCACATCCCATCAGGGAACCACCATGAAAAGTATCATTGGTTTCACCTCTCAGGTCTGCTGGCTTCCTCAAGGTGACTGCTTTTGGTTGGTGGTACCTCTAACTCTTGGAAGTAGTTAGGTGGTGCAGTGGAGAGAGGCCAAGACTGGAGTCAGGAAGAGTCACCTTCTCGAGTGTAGATCTGGCTTCTGACATTTACTAACTGTGTGACCCTGGACAAGTCATTTAACCCTGTTTGACTCAGTTTCCTCTTCTGTAAAATGAGCTGGAGAAGGAAATGGAAAACTACTCTAGTATCTTTGCCAAGAAAAATCCTATGGACAGTATTAGCATGCTATGGTCTACAGCCACAAAGAGTCAGACGTGACTGAATGATGGAACAACGTACTCAGCCTGACTGAACTCCAAAAGAAGTCTGAAGCAAGGGACAAAGATCAGGTGGAGCTGTGCTCCTAGATTATAAACTCCTTGGGGTAGTCAGCAAGAGTTATGAGATGACCAAAGGCTGTTGATTAGCAGGTAAGCTCAAGAGCCCTGGGAGTAGGCATGTCCCCCAGAAGAAAAGTATCAAATTCACAGGGCCAACACTTTCTTTCTGTGGGAACCAGATTAAAATGTAATTGAGAAATGGTCCTCAAAATAAATAATGGCAGGCAGGGATTCTTGTGTAGGGATTAATGGCCCCCATTTCTATTTGAGTTTGACACCATGGCCCCAGACCAATGTCTTAATCCCAGTCTGACCCACCATATTTGTTATCTAGGAGTGTGATAGTAAATGATTAACATCCAGGTCTCTGATAAACGGTAAACTGGACACACTTTTAAGTTTAATCTAGATTGCTAATATTTTCTCCATCACTTTCTTAAGTCTAGACAAGCAACAAAACAATAAATCAAGGACTGCTTTGTAACTCAGTTTCTGAGGTGGAAATGCTCATGGCTGCCTAGAGGCAGCTGAATGGTGCAATGGTTAGTGTGCTGAGCCTGGAGTAAGGAAAAATGACAAGTGTCAGTCTAGCCATATGGGGCAGCCAGGTGGAACAGTGAATAGAGTATCAGCCCTGAAGTCAGGAGGACCTGAGTTCAAATCCAGCTCCAGATACTTGAATCTTAACTAGTTGTATGACCTTGGGCAAGTCATTTAACCACAATTGCCTTGACTCCCCCTCCCCCCCAATTTTTTTTAATCTGGTCACTGACACTTAATAGCTGTGTGACCCTGGACAAGATGCTTTAGTTCTATTTGGCTCTTATTGACCGTAAAATAAGGATTATAATAGAATCGACCAGTCAGGGTTGTGGTATGGATCAAATAAGATAATATTGGTGAAGTGCTTTGCACAGAGCCTGGTATACAGTAGGTGCTTAAAAAAGGCTGGTTATCTTTCACCCCTCCCTTTCCCTTTACATTGAAAGCTCAGTTCCCAGGGCCTGCCGCATAGTTACATTTTTAATAAATGCTTGTGCATTGATTCTTCTCTATTTTGCCTGTCATTCATTCAACATGCTCCCTAAGATTTTTCTGGAATGCTTTCGAAGGGGCAGTTTGGGGAATGGGGTGTCAGTTCCTTAAGTTTTTCTTAATCCTTTTTTTTAATCCCTTCTTCAACCTATACCAGTGGGACTGTAGGATTTAAAGCACAACAGAAACTTAGAAATCTGAAGAACCCCTTTATTTTACAGATGAAGAAACAAAGGCCCAAAGTGCTTGGTGACATACCTGAAGTGACATAGTCTGGCAGGGATTCACACCAAGATCCTCTGTTGCCATGTCCACTGTTCTTTCTACCACCACTCAATCAATGCCTCTAGCAAAAATTGTTTTATTGATTTCCTTGGATGGAGGGAAGATGCACTGAACACTTTTATGCAGGACCTGTTGGCTCAGGGGGTTGGACCACGGATGCTGCTGATAACTCACGTTTATACTTTGCTATGAGGCTTACAAAGCACTCCAGACAAAAGTGCTAAGGAGGCCAAATGGGGGTCCTGAGTTGTATCATGTGTGGTTTGCTTAGTTTTTCCCAGAAACCAAGGACTACCCTTTTCCATCCTGGCACACAATCTGACTGGTGCTGGCTCTACTTCCTGTAGGCTGTCATTCAGGCCCCCACAAGTGCTGCCTCTGGGACTCAGCTGAAGCCAATCCTAGCACAGCTGCTGACTCAGACATCAGCTGCTTCAGGAGAAGATAAAGAATGGTTTGGTTCCATGGTCCAGGCAGCTTCGTGATGCTGATGAAAGAATATCTCCGTGACCTTGCAAACCCAATAGACTGATAAGAGATCTTCACTTGACCAAAGCAACTTTTTGAAGGAAGAAAACATTGATTAACAAATTGGGCTTTGACGAACAGAGGACAAAGAGATGGCTGAACTAATGAATTAGCCCTGGACTTTAGTTTACTCATCTACAAAAAATGAAGTGGTTGGATTGAACTGTTTGTAAGGGTCCATTCCAGCTCAGATGGTTTATGACTCTGAATCCCTTGTTAGAATCCTCAACTTTTGACTCTGGGATTCTTTAACCCTGTCCTTGGTAAGAGATGACATCATAAAAATCCCAGAGTTATTGAGAATGACCCCCCTACCCTCACCCTCACTACCCGAAATGCTTTTCTTTCCTTGGACCTCATGGAGTCTCCAACCACAGTGGAAATGCACTGGGTCAGTTTTTGTTTTGTGGGGAAGGGGGAGAGGGAGTTGACACCACCCCTGCCACTAACAAAGCCTGAAATTCCAGTTTTCCAAACAGGAAAATGAGCTATTAATTTGCCTAGCTTTGAACGAAATACCCATTAATGTGAGCCATTATCTTCTCTTAAAATCAAAGCACAAACGACAAGAAAACAAACAATTCAGGACAAAGGAGATGCCCTTGTTTCAGCAAGTTCAATGAAATGAGTATAATTGGAAAAAATACAGATATACAATTCAGTCACCATAGAATGACTGGGCTTTATTTCTTTGATTTTGTCCAGAAGGAGGCCTCTTTATTACAAAAAGATACTGAGTGTTGATGCTCACTACCAAGAACGTTAGAGGGGAATAATTCCACTCTTATCTAGCTCTTGAGAATACTTTCAAATCTCCTTTGGTGTTTGGCACTGTTTCTTCAGCAGAGGGGAATTCCCGAATAAGGAAACTCCCTCTACCAGGGCAAGGCAGGTCTAGGCTTAGAAATTAGACTAAATGACTTGTCCAGGACCACATAGCCAATGTGTCAGAAGCATGACTTGAACCTAGGCCTTCCTAGTTCTGAAACCTGTTTTATTTGGATCAAGGTATCAGAAACTTAACAGTATTATAGAGTGAAAAGTGTGTTGAATTGGCAGTCAGAAGACACATAGACTTAAATCCTGTCTCTGACAATTATATTGTTTAGCAAGTCTCTCTGATTCTCTAAACTTTAGTTTCCTTAAAAAATTACAAGGAAAACACATTCTGACATTTGCCAGAGTTTATTCCTAGAGGAAACATGTCTTTTTCAGACACTTCAATTCAACAAGTGTTTATTAAGTATTTTTGGATTAGGCTTTTTATTTGATTGGTGTAGGAGTTTTCAAACAAATAAAGAAATGCCTCCTAATGCATATGGGCACCTGCTTTACTGGTGGGAGCACCTAGAAATTGAATGACTGCCCAGGTCCATTAAGCCAGGATGTGCCAGAGGCAGGAGACTTCCTGGATCTCTACTTTAAAAAATATCCCACCTATTGTGTGCTGTAGTACACTGGAGTCAGAAGACCTCAGTTCAAATGCTATCTCTGCCACTTATTATATGTGTAACTTTGGACAAGTCGTATAACTTCCCAGAACCTTAGTTTCCTCATCTGTAAAATAAGGAGGCAGTGGTTTCATGGTTTCTAATATCCCTTCTGTATTTACATCTATTATTCTCTGTTCTGGACACATTGCTAGTTGCTGCGGATTTAAAGACAAAAATAGGGGGAAAATGACTGCCTTCAAGAAACTTACCTTCTTCTATGGGGAAATCACATGTATACATGCAGTGGTTTGTTGGGGGGGTGGGAGGAGCTCAAAGGAGAGAATGAACAGGAACAGCCTCAGGAAGAAGTTATAGCTTGGGCTGAAGGGAAAGGAGTTAGGGATTCATTCCAAGAAACAATGAGGGACATTATCCCAAGGCCTGAGAAGACAAGATATCTCAAAGACTTTTCCTTAAGACTTTTGGTGAAATGAACCTATTCAATCCCTCCCCCATCCTCCACCCCCACATAAAATACTCAGGATGATCATTTCCCCTGATTGAATTTCCATGCAATGTTACTGGGAGCCTGGTCTTTCTGCCATTAAATGAGGAAAAAGCCCTTTGGCATCCCCCAAAGAAAGATCTTTGGCCAATGTCCAGAATTTATAGAGGAGCAGAATGTCTGTAGATTAAGACTCATTTGGAACCAATTTGGCTTCACTGTGCTGCTGATTTGATTCTCCTAGAAATGGCTTGCTTTTCCTTCAGAATGTGTTACTAGGGGATGACTCAATTACAAGCCTTCGAACTGAACTCACAGGTGGAAGGGAGAGGTAACCAAACAAGGAGTGTGTGTGTGTGTGTGTGTGTGTGTGTGTGTGTGTGTGTGTGTGTGTGTGTGTGTGTGTGTGTGTGTGTGTGTGTGTGTGTGTGTGTGTGTGTGTGCCTGCACTATTCTTGCCCCTCCCATCTTCACAGACTGACCATTTATACAGAACCCCAGCATTACGGAATATAAAAACTTCCGCTTAAATCCTTTTCAGCTCTAAAAGATTTCATCTCTTTGCACAGCCAAGGTCAGAGTCTGAGCAACTGCAGTCGAAAATAATCTTAAGACTGGAAAGGACCTTGAGGTCATCTGGACTATCCCCCTGCCTTTTACCAGGACTGTTTCCCAGCAGAATATAAGTTCCTAGAAGGAAAAATATGCTTCATTTTTCTCTAGGTCCCCAGTACTTTTCACAATTTCTTACAAAATTCTGGATTGTTTAATGGATTCACTTTCTGCTGTATTCTTTGGCTTCAGGATTCCAGATTCTTCCTAAGGCTTTTAGTTTTAGCTCCCCTGGTTGAGATCAAACTTTATTAGTTGGACAAGTCACTTCAACTGTCTAGATCTGAGCTTTCTAAATGTTAAAATGAAGGGGTTAGATAAAATGGTTGCACACACCACCTTGTCTCTCTAACATTGAAACTACCCTGGTGTAGGCTCTCATCACTTCGTGCCTGGACTATTGCTCATAGCCTTCTGGTTGGTGTCCCTGAATCAAGTCTCTTCCCTTTAGAAGCCATGGTCCATTCAGCTGTCAAAGTGATCTTCCTAAAGCAATGTCACCCTCCTCCTCAATAAACTCCAGTGGCTCCCTATCACCTTCAGCATCAAACACAAAATCCTCTGCTTGACATTCAAAGTCCTTTAGAGCCTCCCTCCCCACCACCTTTCCAGTCTTCTTCTACTCATTCCAACATGCCCCTCAATCCAGTCATACTCGCTGTTCCTCTAATAAGAAACTCCATCTTTGCTAGCTGTTCCCCCACCTGAAATGCTCTCCCTCTTTATATCTGTCTTCTGGTTTCCCTGACTTCCTTCATGTGCCAGCTAAAATCTCACCTTGTACAGGAGACCTTTCCTGGTCCCCCTTCATTCTAGTGCCTTCTCTCTGTTATTTACTTCCAATTAATCTTGTGTATTTCTTGTTTCTTCATAATTGTTTGCATGTTGTTTCTCTTATTAAACTATAAACTCCTTGGGGGCAGGGACTGTCTTTTGCCTTTCTCTGTGTCTCCAGTGCTTGGTCATTGTTTTGGGGGAGCCCTCTGACCTCCAGGAGCTCATATTCTGATGGAAGAGGCAACATGCAAACAAAAATACAATATATATAAAGAAAAATTGGATATAATCTTAGAAGGAAGGCACTCGCATGCTCTAAGTAAATTTTCTACCATCAAAAGATAGAATATTCACCAGGATAAAGAAATTTAGTTCAAAAAATATGAAGAGAATAACCACAGCAATATATGTGGATTAAATGGGTGCATATTATTATTACAGAAGGTCCCTGTTTTTCCCTACAAATGTTTCAGTAAAAGCCAAAAATAAATTCCTCCTCATCCCTTCCAAACAAGCTCCCTGACTCAACATTGCGTGTCAGTCCCCTGATATATTTTTAAAAAGGAAATGAGCCAGTAACACATCAACAAATACTATTAAATTAATTCAGTGAAGGTCCTTTGTCTTCAAGATTGTGCAGTGAACCCTGAGGTTGACAAGAATAAAGCAGATCACCAGAGACTAGTCAGGCTTTCCTACTTTAAATGTCTGAGGTATTTCCAGAAGTTTCCAAGTTTTGTCTCTAGATGTTTTTGGGGTGGCTCTGAATAAATAGCTTATTTAAATGTTTCTATGTCTGTATGCATTTGTCTGTGTGCATAGATGTGTGCTTGTGAGCACATATGTACACACACATACATGCACTTCATTTTCTTAATCTAAAACAGCTAGGTGGATAAAGTGTTGGGCCTGGAATCAGGAAAACCTAAGTTCAAATCTGGCCTCAAACATTTACTAGCTGTGTGATCCAAAGTAAGTTTCTTAACCTATGTTTGCCTCCATTTTCTCTTCTATAAAATGGGGATAATAATAGAATCTGGACTTGGAATCAGTAAGACTCATCTTCATGAGTTCAAATCTGGCTTCAGACATTTACTATCTGTGTGACCCTGGTCAAGTCACTTCCCCCTCTTTGCCTCAGTTTCCTCATCTCTCAAATGAGCTGGAGAAGGAAATGGCAAACCACTCCAGTATCTTTGCCAAAGAAACCCCAAATAGAGTCATGAAGAGTCAGAAACAAAAACAAAAGCTCCTAGTGTTGCTATGAGAATTAAATAAGATAACATGTGTAAGGTACTCTGTAAATTCTGAAGTGTTATATAAAGGCTAGATACCACCATTATTAATTTATGAAATGGAAATATCACCTACCACAGGAAAACTATAAGGACAGAGGAGTCAATACTTAGAAATCTCAATTAAAAATATACAATTAAAAATGACATTTTGTGAGGAACACCTATATACACATATCTTTATATATGTGTATATATATATACACATATCTTTATATATGTGTATATCCTCATGACTGAGGAGTGAGGAAAATCTCTAGTAGAAAGCAGGAATTAAGTTGAGTCTTCATGTAGGCCAGAGAAACCATTAGGTAGAGACGAGGTGATGAGGAGGGGAAGCATTCCAGATACAGAGCAGAGTCATATGAAAACTCACCCAGTTGGGAGATGGAACATCAGGCTTGAGGAACAGCAGGGAGGCCAGTTTCTCTGAAAAATAAAACACATAGAGAATTTAAGAAGAATTTTAAAATACAAACAGGATTTTGTTTTCGATCCTGGAGGGTATAGGGAGCCATATAAATTTATTGAATGACAGGTTCAGACTTGTACTGTAGGAAAAGGCTGATGAGTGGAGAATGAACTAGGATGAGGAGAGACCAAATATGCTCATGGAAGGGAGGCTAAGCTGGAGGCTATTACAGTAATCCAGATGTGAGATGATAAAGGCCTAGTGTCAATGGAGAGGAGAGGTATTCAAAAACCGTTGTGAAAGTAGAATCAGCAAGGCTGATATTGTATATATGGAGTGATTGCCAGTGAGAAGTCAAGGATGATACTTAGATTGTGAGCCTGTGGTTTGCTATTTCCTTCTCCAGTTTATTTTACAGATGAGGAAATTGAGGCAAGGTTAAGTGACTTGCCCAGGGTCACACAGCTAGCAAGTGTCTGAGGTCAGATTTTAACTCAGGAAGATGATTCTTCCTGACTCCAGACCCTAGCTAGCACTATATGCACATTACTAGGGCAATGATGCCTTAGACAATAATTAGGAAGTTAGGAAGAGTTAGGGTTTGAAGGGAAATAGAATCAGTTCTGATTTGAATATGTTGAGTTTGAAATGTCCATGGGACAAACATCCAGTTTGAGATGTCCAGTAGGCAGTTGGTAACGTGAGACTGAAGGTCAGGAGATAAGTTAGGGCTGGATAAGAAGTTCTAAGAATAAGAAATTCTAAGAATAATTGACATAGAGGTTATAATTGAACTATAATTGAGTTGAAGCCGATAAGCTCACCACATGAACTAGTATAGAAGGAGAAGAAAAGAAAGCCCAGGACAGATTTGGGGGACACTCATGATTAGTAGATATGATCTGGATAAAGGCCCAGCAAAAGAGACTAAGAAGGAGTGGTCATACAGGTAGAAGGAGAACCAGAAGAAAAGAGTATCATGAAAACCTAGAAAAGAGAGTATATCCAAGAGAAAAAGGGCGATTGACAGTGTCAAAAGTTGCAGTGAAGTCAAGAAGGATGGAGATTTAGAAAAGGCAATTAGATTTGGCAATTAATAAATCATTTTTTAGTTTGGAGAAAGCCAAGACTGAAAAAAAATTCAGAAGAGTCAGAGAAGTAGAGGGCTTTCTCAAGGTGTTTAGCCACAAGAGAGGGAAGAAATAAAGGATGATAGTTAGTGGGGATAGTCTAAACAAGTGAGAGTTTTTCTAAGAATGGGGAGCTTTCATCATGTTTGTAGGCAATAGGAAGCAACCAACGGATGGGGAAAAATTGACAATCAATGAAAGAATGGGGGTGATAATGGAGATCTGCTAAGGAAGATAGTATGAAATGCAATTAAGAATGCATGTGTAACCCCAATTGCCCAGCAAAACAAAAACAAAAACAAACAAATAAAAAATAAACCCTTCAAGAATGCATGTGGGTGGGTGGCTAAGTGGCACAGTGAATAGAGCACCAGCCCTGGAGTCAGGAGGACCTGAGTTCAAATCCGACATCAGACACATAACACAAAAACTAGCCATGTGACCTTGGGCAAGTCACTTAACCCCAATTGCCCTCCAAAAAGCAAAATAAAGAATAAAAAAAGAATGCATGTGGGGGGCTGCTATGTGGTGCAATGAACAGAGCACCAGCCATGGAGTCAGGAGGACCTGAATTCATATACGGCCTCATACTTAGTAGCAGTGTGACCTTGGGTTAGTCGCTTAACCCCAATTGTGCCCTACCCTGCCGCCTCCAAAAAGCAAAAAATAAAAAATATTAAGAATGCATGTGGGGGGCGGAGCCAAGATGGCGGAGTAGAAACAGCTCATCCAAGCCACTCTGCCCCCACATTCCCCCCAAACGATGTAAAAGGGGACTCTGAACAACTTCTGGAGCCCCAGCACCCACAGAACGACACAGAGAAGCTAAACTCCCGCTGAAGACAGCCCAGCAGCCCTGCAGGAAGGACCAGCGCAGTGGTCTGGGACCTGGCAGCGTGCAGCACGCAGAGCGCAGGAGCCGAGCCGAGCCGAGCCCAGGTCCGCATGAGCCGAGGTTTTAGCCCCAGGGCGGCAGGGCCAGCAGCCAGCTGGAGGAACCCCAGAACACCAGGAACTGTGGAGACTCCAGAATTATCAACATAGACTTGCCTGGGACAAAGTAAGAGGTTAGTGTCCTATGGACTTTGGGACTGGTATTAGGGAATGCGTCGGCTCCCTCCCCTGGGGGCTAGAAGCCACTGAGGACAAACGCCATTTTGTAGTTTTCAGAGGCAGATCCCGCTCCCAGCCTGCAAATTTGTAGGGAGATCCAGCGATCAGTCTTGGGGGATAATCGCTCTTGCTTTAACCTCCCTGGATCTGGATTGTGATCTAGGGTGGAAGTCATGGGTGGGTTTACAGCTTGCCAGAAACATAACTTGGCCCCCACACGTTCGGGACGAAAATTCCTCTATCTGGCCTTAAAGCCATAGTGTGGCAACAAGCCCAAAAGTCAAGTAATTAAGCGGCAACATGCCAAGGCAAAGGAAACAGAAAAATGCAACCCTAGACTCCTATTTTGGGGGCATAGAGAGGGAAAAGGACTGTGAGATCAGAAGTCCTGCTCCAAAAGCCCCAGGGGAAAACATGAGTGGGTTGCAGGCCATAGAGGACCTTAAGAAGGACTTTAAAATCAAATAAGAGAAGTGGAGGAAAAATTGGAAAGAGAAATGAGAAGGATGCAGGAAAAGTATGAAATGAGGGTCAACAGCCTGACTGAGGAAAACAACACCTTAAAAAATAGACTAACTCAAATGGCAAAGGAGGCCCAAAAGGGCAATGAGGAGAAGAATGCCTTAAAAAGTCGAATTTGCCAGATGGAAAAGAATCTCAGAAGTTCACTGAGGAGATTCATTCCTTCAGAGTTAGACTGGAGCAAATGGAAGCTAATGACTTTATGAGAAATCAAGATGCTGTTAAGCAGATATAAACAAATGAAAGATTAGAAGGCAATGTGAAATATCTCATGGGAAAAACCACTGACCTGGAAAATAGATCCAGGAGAGACAATTTAAAAATTATTGGACTACCTGAAAGCCATGATCAAAGAAAGAACCTAGAAATCACCCCTTCAAGAAATTCTCAAGGAAAATTGCCCTGATGTTTTAGATCCAGAAGGCAAAATAAAGGTTGAAAGAATCCACAAATCACCTCCTGAAAAAGACCCAAAAAGAAAACTCCCAGGAATATTATAGCCAGGTTCCAGAATCCCCAGATCAAGGAGAAAATACTACAAGCAGCCAGAAGAAACAATTTCAATATTGTGAAACACAATCAGAATAGCCCAGGACCTGGCAGCTTCTTACACTGAGGGATCAAAGGGCATGGAATACAATATTCCACAGGGCAAAAGAACTGGGAATGAACCCACAGATCACCTCCTGAAAAAGACCCCAAAGAAAACTCCCAGGAATATTATAGCCAGGTTCCAGAATCCCCAGATCAAGGATAAAATACTCCAAGCAAAGCCAGGAAGAAACAATTTCAATATTGTGGAAACACAATCAGAATAGCCCAGGACCTGGCAGCTTCTACACTGAGGGATCAAGGGCATGGAATATGATATTCCAGAGGGCAAAAGAACTGGGAATGAACCCAAGGGTCACCTACCCAGCAAAACTGAGTATTTTGTTTCAGGGAAAATATGGTCATTCAGTGGAATAGAGGACTTTCAAGCATTCTTGAGGAAAAAACCAGAATTGAATAGAAAATCTGACACCCAGACACAAGAAGGAAGAGATGCCTGAGAAGGTAATCAGGGAAAAGAAATCAAAAGGAACTTATCAAAGCTGAACTATTTACATTCCTATATGGAAAAGCAATAACGGTGACTGATGATATCTTTCTCACTATGAAAATAATGGAAGAAGGGGGTGTGGTCATATGAATACATATGTGAATGTGTGTGTATATGGTTACAGTTATATATGGATAGAGGGCATAGGTTGAATTTGTTGGGAAGGAGAATACTCAAGGGATGAAATTATGAGGTGAGAGAGGAAAGTGGCAAGAGGAGATGGGGAAAGACAGGGTAGGGTAAACTATCTCATGTAGAAGAAGCAAGGGGAAGTGGTTGCAAAGGAGGGGGAGAATAGGAAGGCTAAAAAGGCAAAACCACATTCACATTGAATTTGATTCAGGGAGAAAATGACATACATACTAAATGGGATATCTCAACCTGCAGCAGGATAGGGGAAGGGGGATGAGAGGAGGGATGATGGATGGGAGGGCATCCTTGGGGTGAGGGGAGGTTGGAAGTACCCACTATAGAAGAGGGACAGGATCATGTAGGGAATGGACCAGGTGGGGGGTGGGATGAGCGGGAGGGAATTATAAGCAGCCTTGTACAATATATCTACTATGATAATGTTTTGCATAGCTAGACATGTACAACATATACTGAATTACTTATCTCCCAAGAGGGAATGGGTGACAAGGGAGGAAGGAAATGGATCTGAAATTCGAGGTCATAACATTAAATGTTTCAAATATATATAAATACTATTATTAATACTCTTTTGCTTGTAATAGGGAGATAAGATGTGCAGGCATTGGGATGCAAAGACTCACCTTCCTCTAATGGAAAAGTCGATGGGGTATGGGAGAAGGTATGGAGAGAGCAGATTGGAGGAAGCGATATCTTGTGGGACTACTATTCTGGGAGGTTGGGTAGGGGAATAATGGGGGGAAAATGATTGTAACTCAAAATCTGGCAGAAATGAATGATGTAAAACAGAAGTTAATAAAGCATTTGTTTAAAAAAAAAAGAGTGCATGTTTTCCTTGGCAAGGGAATAGTCACCTCATCATGTGAAAGAGAGATGAAGGTAGAATCAGTAGAGTGAAACATCTAAGTGATGTAAGATAAAGAGGGATCAACTAGTGAAAGACCTCAATTTTTTCAATGCAATTTTTTAGTTAAAAGGGACTGTCATGGGTGTGACAAAGGACAAAAAGGTTTGAAATAGTGATGTGTGTGATAGTGGTTTGATTTGGGAAGGAATAAAAGGATTATCTTCAGACCTCCACTGAGTACTTGCCCTCCCTCTGCCATTTCCCAGCTTCTTTTTGGGTACTTTCTTCTCCAATTGGATTGTAAGCTCCTTGAGGACAGGGCTATTCTTTTTTATATTTGTATCTCCAGTTTTAAGCAAAGTACCTGGCATAGAGTAGGCACTTAATAAATATATTTTTTGGCTAACTCTTGAGTGAGAGAGGTAATAACTTCCCAGCCCCTATGTGTTATCTTATTTTGTTGGATGACCTTTCTTGGTGACACAGGAAGCATGAGCACACTGAAGGTCACTGAAATGGGGAAAACTTCCTACTTCACAATGTTATCCCCTGTCCTTACAGGAAAGTTCAGGAAGAGTTCATTCAGACTTTCTAGTTTGTCTTTCCTTTTAGGCATCTTTCGACTCTCGTTCTCAGTTTTGTGGTTACAGCAATTCACCTATAAAATCAATTTTAGGGGAAAATATTTTCTCTATAAATAGTGCATTCTGGTCATACTTCACTGCTGTGGGAAAAAATCCTAGTGACTACTGGTCAGGGTACAAAGCCATGATGAAATTCTAGAGGAAACAGACATGGCGGGGGGGGAGGGTGGAAAGGCGCAGAATTCCCATTAAACCACAATTATGCAGAAACAAGTCATTTCCTTATATGTCGTCTGTGTATAATCAGTCCATCAGCTAGTTATAGCAAAGGTCAACATTAACCCAAAACTAGAAGAAAGGATAAAGATAGTGAGAAGACACTGCATTAAATCACCATATTGAACTTTTAACAGAGTCTTAATTCTAAAAAAAAAAAATGGGAAACAGAAAACAACAAAACTATTTCCATTTACTATCCCCTTCTTAAAGAAGTTTCATGAATATAAAACAGTCATCACAATAAGGCTAAAAGAGCAAAGAAACAACTTTAGCCAATAAACCCTTATTCTCCTTGTCAAGCAAAGACAATGGCAGTCAAGGGTGATACTGGTTTTGTAATCATAAATGACTTTGCAAAGTAGGCAAGGAGAAAATTTCAGAACATTACTAGCAATAATGGTTCACAAAACAGCAAATGCCAGTGAAGGGACAACAGAGATTGCAGAAAGGGAGGCAAGAGGGGCAACTCAACCAGATCAGTTCCATAAATCTCTTAGATATTAACTATGTGCAAAGCAAAGTTCTAAGAATACAATTTGAAAAAGAAAAAAATTTCTATCCTCAAGGAGCTTATATTCTACTGAGAGATAAATAAGAAAAAGAATATTATTATTATATGCATATATACATAATAACTAACAGGTGCAGAATGCTTAATAAAGCTTACATTCTATTGGGGGGAAAATAAATAAAAACTGACCTATATGTAGATAGATAGATATTAATATAGATATAAATATAGTGCTTGATAAAAATATGAGAAGCAGGGTCTTGTAGACAATTTCTCATAATAGACAACATTCTTATAGTTATTTATATAGGCATAGATATTATAAAATTTATAAAATACAGTACATAGTATATATAGTATATAGCATATAAGTATGAAGTATGTAGAATACAGTATAATTTAATACAACATTCTACTGTGTTTATTGTTAATTTTTTTCAAAGCATTTCACTCAAGAAGGTAAAATGTAGCCTTAAAGGCTATTCTCCAACAAGACATGTAAAGCATAAGGAACAACAAATGTAAAACCTGTGTGTATAAAAATTATGCAAGATTCCTTCATAGATGCAACCACAGAGATGACTTTGTTCAATGAACCTTTGATTTTCCATATTAAGTAAAGAAAGGTATAGGGACATATATGTCTACCAAAGTTGTCAGGAAGGATGTCCTATATAGTCCAAATTGAAGAGGGATTCCCCTTTAGGTCTTCCAGATGCTTTGCTTTTTTTGTTTGTTTTGTTTTTTAATGACATTGTGTTGCTTACAATTAAATTCCAGAGCTTCTTCAGTGAGATCCACAATGGTATAGGACATGATGAGTTGGTGGACTTAGAAAAATAGACAAAAACTTTTCTTGTGGAGGAAGATCTACCCTCAGAGAAACGGAGGACAGACAAGCATAATGTGGTCTTATGTAGATGCATATGAATGTATGTGTCTATGAGTTTGATTATAGATATCTAAGCATCTGTTTGTGTATGCATGTACATATATATGTATATATGTTTATGTATATATGTGTATACACAGATATACATCCACATATATGTTCATATACATCCACACACATATATATCCATGATTAATTGTTGCCTTCTTGATGGAGGGGAGGAAGAAGGGGGAAAAGAAATAACAAAAGAAAACTTACAAGGAAGCAAAGAAAAGATGGACAACTCAGAACACAATGTGTAGTTTTTATTATATAGATTTTCTTGAAATGGAAATTTATTGTTGTATAATTTGAATCCTCCATTCTGCTGTGCACATGGCAATGCTTTTTCTTTTCTTATTGTGTATTTAAGTTTTTGTATTTGAGTTTAAAATAAATTAATAAGAAATTTAAAAGGCATTTTTCACTTTTGCAAAAAACGTAATAAGAAGTCAGTTCAAAGGGGCAGCTAGGTAGCTCAGCAGGTAGAGTTCAGGCCCTGGAGTCAGGAAGACCTGAGTTCAAATCCGGCCTCAGACACTTGTCACTTACTGGGTTTGTGACCCTGGGCAAGGAAGAAGAAGAAGAAGAAGAAGAAGAAGAAGAAGAAGAAGAAGAAGAAGAAGAAGAAGAAGAAGAAGAAGAAGAAGAAGAAGGGGAAGAAGAAGAAGAAGAAGAAGAAGAAGAAGAAGAAGAAGAAGAAGAAGAAGAAGAAGAAGAAGAAGAAGAAGAAGAAGAAGAAGGAGGAGAAGGAGAAGGAGAAGGAGAAGGAGAAGGAGAAGGAGAAGGAGAAGGAGAAGGAGAAGGAGAAGGAGAAGGAGAAGGAGAAGGAGAAGGAGAAGGAGAAGGAGAAGGAAAGGAAGGAAGGAAGGAAGGAAGGAAGGAAGGAAGAAAGAAAGAAAGAAAGAAAGAAAGAAAGAAAGAAAGAAAGAAAGAAAGAAAGAAAGAAAGAAAGGTCCATGTTACTAACAAGATAAATTCCCTGTTCAGGAATGCAGGGCACTAATCCATACATAGGGAGCCCTGTAGGCAGCATATTGACTTAGAAAATCACATATTAACACTATCTATGCTCTATCATATTGTTATTTATTTTGTTTAATAGTCTCCAATTATATTTCTAATCTGGTTTGGGCAGACTCACGAATGTTATGCCCCTTTCTAGGTATTTGACACCTTTGATCTGCAGCATGGGCACTAGATCAAGAGGGCCTGAGTTCAAATCCTTTTCATCCCTCTTAACATTCACATGACCTTGGGTAAGTCATCTTACCTCTCTTGGCTTCAGTTTTCTCATCTGTAAAATGAAGGTCAGGAGAGTGTTGTTGTCCAGTCTAAACTTATGATCTGTTTTATTGAGATCATGTATGCCCAGTACCTGGCAGAGAGTACAACACATTTCAAAAATGTTGGTTGTCTCATTGATGAAATGGTGGCCAGGCACTGGTTAGGGCTCATCAGCATTTGTTAGATTCAAGTAGCTACATTCTATGAAGAATTCAGAGGAGCATGGGTAGATGCACATGCACTGATGCTGGCTGATATAGCAAAGTAGTGAAGTGTAATAAGGCCACCTGACTAAAAGGTTTCAGATCTTACCTCATAAACTAGCTGTGTGATGCTGGACAAGTCCCTTAACCTCTCTGGGGCTCACTGTTTGTTAAATAAAATTTTATAAGTCTATTTCTCCATCTGCAAAAATAATGGATTCAGATGAAGAAACCTTCCAATGTCCCTCTAAGTCCATGATATTCTGATCCCAAGAAAGCGGAACTAAGAAAACACTCTACACAACACCTACAGCAATATAAATGGAATAACAAAAGAAGAAGCTAAATGTGTGATTATAATGACTGCTTATCCTCAAAGAGTGATGAGAAATGTAGCTCCCTCCCTTCATTAGAGAGATGGGCTCTATGGGTACAAATTTTTGCATAGACTTGTTTGTTGTGTCATCTAGTTTGGGTAAATTGTTCTCTCTCTCTCTCTCTCTCTCTCTCTCTCTCTCTCTCTCTCTCTCTCTCTCTCTCTTCCTCTCTCCATCTTTTTGTTTGTTTGTCTTGTTACATAATAAAGGTTGTCTTGAGTATGTCTGGATTGCCCAACAAGGAGACGCTCTGCATCCCCTGTCTTGTGAGTAGAGTTACAAGTCCTATTATATTGCAAAGGATGGTTTCCTTAGTAGGCAAGAGAGGAGAATTATATAAAGGAATGAAGGTGATTTTAAAAATTAGATATTAATATATTTTTACATAAAATAAACACATTCTCGAAGTCATTCATTCAAGCCATTAATCCATTGTTTGGTACTAATAGTATTAGCCAAAGTTTCTAAGATGGGATGAGTTGGGATTTAATCCTTGGTTTCCAGCTATCATTGAGGAAGATAGGAAAAGAAACTAGGCACCATTTTGAATTCCACATAGCCTCCCATACTATCACAAAAAAGAGGAGTTCCGGGAAGCCAGAAGTAATCTAGACTCTCCAAATAGAACTTACTCGTCCTAAAAAGCGTAAGACAAACTTTGCAAAGCACACATAAACATTCCATATGGGGCATCTAGGTGGTGCAGTGAATAGAGCACCAGCCCTGGAGTCAGGAGGACCTGAGTTCAAATTTGACCTCAGACTCTTAACACAAAAAACTAGCTGTGTGACCTTGGGCAATTCACTTAACCCCAATTGCCCTGCCTTCCCCCCTCCAAAACAAAACAAAACAAAACAAAACAAAACACATTTCATGTGCAGGTCATTTGAGAAGTCCAGGACACACACAGCTCAAAGTAAAAATTCCTTAGAACAACAAAAAAAAAAAACCACCATTCCTCAAAATCCCTAGCCCAGAAATTCTTTTTATTTTATTTTTTTGTTGTGGATCCTTTTCATCATCTGTTGAAGCCTATGGACTCCTCCTCAAAGTGTGTGTTGTCTACAGTCATAATTAAAGAGAATGCTAAATTTTATTTAAAAGTTAGTGAAAATAAAGATGTCACTTTTTACCCTAAACCGATGTCACCAAGCATCTCAAATTTATCAATGAATCGAGGTTAAGAACTCCTGTCCTGGACTACCTGGCAGCAGATTGTGGCCATTAATAGAAAGTGAAACAGGTGTGTTTTATACTCCTGTATCTATTGAAGACCCTTGCTCCTGGAATGACTTTAGGAGTCACTTCTTATTATCCCCATCACCAGCTGGTAGTTTTACACACAGTGAAATAGCCCAAAGTGACCTTGAAAATCAAATTATGTTTTCCCATTGAGTGATTTTCCTCTGGTAAGTTCAATTAACATGTCTGTTACAGAATCCTCTTTAATAATCATAATGCCTAATTTCAATATTACTCATCACCGAGTTATGGCTGCCATGGAGCCTGTGACATTTGGGAATAGATTAACATGAAGAATGATAGATTTAAGGAGAAAAAAAAGTCAGGGCATTCCCAGACAGGAGGAAATCTAGGTTAAATCTGGATTAGAAGCTCCTCTTTCTAAATTCCGGATATTGTCTACTGGCATCTCATGTTGTCTTGTAAAGATCCACTGATCCTTTCCCCCAGGGCCAACATCTTCTCTCCCCCCGCCCCCCAATCCATCCCCAGCAAGCTGGAGCAGCCTTTAAAGTTCTACAGATGGTCTATTGCAAACTAAAGATCAGTCCCCACGGGGAATTTGCAGGTTTATTGCATTCCTTGGGAAACACCCCTGTGCATAGAATGCCAATCACCAGAAAATGGAAAAAAAAAAACATCCAGTCCACTCCAAACCCATACTGACAATTGCCTCTTAAATACAGTCCTTACTGGTAATGGTAATAATAACACTACTAGTTTATATATATGGACTTAAGTACACTTTAATTCTTCTAAAGTATTTTCCCCACAACAATAGGGGAGGTGGTTAGGAGTAAGGATAAATAAAGGCATAAGCCAAGTCTTGCAAAGCAAGTTTGGGTGCTGAGATGTATTTCCACATTCTGAGTTCCTAGATTCCCTGGTTTTTCCATGTGTCTGCATGTTCTTTCCCAGGCATAGAATCACAGAATTTTAGACTAGGAAAGGACTTGAGACCGTTTTGTTGTTGATATTCAGTAGTTTTCAGTCATATCTGACTTTTTGCTGCTCCCAAACCTCCCCATCAAATAATATAGCCATGCCTTCACCTTAAGGCCTCAAGCAAGGGAGAGCCCACTATTTCAGGAAATAGCCCATTTGGCTTTTGGACTTCTCTAGTTGTTAGGAAGGTTTTCTTTAAATTGAATTTAAATCTGCCTCTCTTCATTTTCCAACCCTTGTTCTTCCTTTGGGGGCCAAGCAGAATAAGTCTAAATCCTTGTCCACAAGACAGGCCTCCAAATTCTTGAAGATGGTCATCATGTCCGCTCCCACCCCCCAGCTCTTCTCTTCAGAAGGTTCAACATTCCCACTTCTTTTAACCAATCTTTAATATACCATAATCTTGAGATCTTCCCCCATCCTATTACCTTTCTTTAGAAGTTTGGTTGTTGTTGTTTTAACAATTCAGGGAGCAAAACAAACATTTCATAGCCTGGTACAATAAAAAACAAAGTGATTGCACAGGAAATTGAAAATGTACCATTTACAACTTGCTTTTCCCTCCAAATACACAAAAGAGTTTTCACATGTCTTTTTTCCCCTTTTTCCTTTCCCCCTCCCCCTGCCCTAGAGATGGCTACAATTAGAGACAACTAGGTGTGTGTGTGTGTGTGTGTGTGTGTGTGTATGTGTGTGTGTGTGTGTGTGTATCAGTTCTTCCTCTGGGTGCAAATAGCATCTCTCTTCATATGTCCTTTGTTTTTAATTTGTGTATTTATAATCATCCAAATGACTTAGTCACTTAAAGTCTTTCTTAAAATAATATTGCTGTTGCTATATACAATGCTCTCTTGGTTCTGCTTACTTTGCTCTCCATCGTTTCATAGAATTCTTTCCATACTTCCCTAAGATCAATGAGCTCATCATTTCTCATAGCACAATAATATTTGATCACAACAACATCCAACAATTTGTTCAGTCATTTCCCAGTTGATGGGGATCCCTGCAATTTCCAGTTTTTTGCCAACACAGAGAGAGCTGCTATAAACATCCCATTCATATTTAAAGTTTTAATTACTATGTGTGAATTTCCCTCCATCTTATTGTTATGCACTATTTTCTTTCTCAGCCTCTCTTTTTACCCTATCCCTGTTAGTTTACCTTCTCCCCCCACCTCCCTACCTGCTATTTTACCCTCTCCTCTAATAATCTCCATCCCCTCCTGCCACCCCACAATCTCAATCAACGCACTCCTCCAAAAGTCCCTCCCATCCTCTCCCCCTCCTTCCATAACCCAATCTACACATTGTTCTAAAAGTCCCTCTACCACCCTGTCCCCCAGTTTTCTCACCTCTACACATTCAGAAGACTTCTACACCCTTCTAAATGTATGTATCATTTCCTCTTCAACCTAGATTAGAGTAAGGTTCCAACATTACCAATCTCTACCCCCACTAGTTTCCTCTGGAATTAGAGGAATGCCCCATTTTTATAATATTGTTCCCGCTTTTTACCTTTTCCTGCACAGTTTTGTTTATACACAAAACAAAACATTTTATTTTTTGTCATATACAACTCAGCCCCAACCTTTCTTTCAAACTACTTTAGTAATGATGACAGTTTTAAGAATACTGATAACATTTTCTTATGTATGTGTGTATATACATATATACAGATACATATATACACATATATGTATGTATATACACATATATCTATTTATAAACAATGTGGCCTTAATGAGTGCCTTATAATTAGTTTTAAATGTTTTCCTTATATTTTGGGGGGATCTTTTATAGCAAATTTTCCAATGAGTTCTGATCTTTTTGTTTCAAATATCTGAAAGTCTTTTAGTTTGTCAAATATCCATGTTTTGCATTCAGGATTATACTCAATTTTTCTGGGTAAATTATTACTGGATGCAACCCCAGCTCTTTTGCTCTTTGAAATATAATGTTCTAAGACCTATGGTCTTTTACAGTACAGGCTGTTAGGTCTTATGAAATCCTGACTGTATTCCTGAAGTATTTAATTTTTTTTTTCTTGTTGCTTACAATATTTTCTTCTTACCCTGGGAGTTTTTAAACTCAGCTATGATGTTCCTGTAAGTTTTCCTCCTGGGAACTCTTTCAGGTGGTGAATGGCAATTTCTTCTCTATTTCTACTTTACTCTCTTGTTCTAAAACATCAGGGCAATTTTCCTTAATATTTTCTTGTAATAGTGTCTTCAGATTCTTTTATTGATTATAACTTTCAGGTAGTCTGACAATTCTTAGATTGTCTCTCCTTGATCTGTTCTTCAGATCAGTTGTTTTTCTAGTAAGATATTTCAGATTCTCTTCTGTTTTCTAGTTTTATTATTTCCTGCTGTTTTATAATGTCATTAAAGTCCTCTTGACAAATTCTAGTTTTCGAGGAGTATTTTCTTTTCTCTTCTTTTTTGAAGGGCGCAAGGCAAGGCAGTTGGGCTTAAGTGACTTGCCCAAGGTCTCACAGCTAGTTAATGTGTCAGGTGTCTGAGGCCAGATTTGAACTCAAGTCCTCCTGACTCTAGCGCCAGTGCTCTACTCAAGTTATTTTCTTCCTTAAGATTTTCTATCTCTTTTTTCCAATTTGTTAGCTTTCTTTTCTTAATTTTCTTGGATTATTTTATTATTATTATTATTATTTATTATTATTTTTTCCCTGATTTTCCCTTTATCTCTCTTATTTGACTTTTAAATTCCTTTTTAAGTTCTTCCAAGAGTCCTTTTTGGACTTGTGAACATTGGACATTACTCTTTGGAGTAGAAATGGGTTTTTTTAAGCCTCGCTATCTTCCTCTGAATATGAACCCAGATTTTCTTTTACTTTGGTAGCTATCTATGGTCAGATTCTTTTTCCTTTGCTTAATTACTTTTATTATTTTATTTTATTTTCAACAGCTTACTATTTTAATCAAGTTTTAATATCAAGTTGTGGGTAATGTTACCCTAGGCCTCAGGTCCTCCTTACTGTTATTTTTTAAATTCTGTCCGGGAGCTCAACCTCAGGGACTTTCTCCTCCCTTGAGTTACAGTTAGGGCCCCCAGTCATGCTGTCCCCAAAATGTTATTGTTCCCTGAGATGCTGCACTCACTGGGTGTGTGTAGCTCCTCCTTGCCCACAGCCACAGCCCGGCATCACTTTTGGTAGGCACCCCTAGGCCTGGCTTCAGGAAACAGCTGAAACAACCCTCCCCCACCCAGCCATCTGCTGTTCCTTAGATAAAAGTTAGTGAGGTAAAAGTTCATGAGGTGAAATTTCTGAGGCCTAGTACACTTCCCAAAAGAGCTGCCCTCAGGGTCTACTGTTTGTCAGTTCAGTGGAGTCAACCTGGAAATGTCTACTCTTCACTCAGACCAGACATCAACCCCTAGAAGCCCTGTCTTTTTTGAGGTCCTCTCAAGTTTATCTTAGGTGGTCAACTGTTTTACCCCTTTACTTTTGCTAGTGATGATTTCCTGTCCATTTGTGGAGGAAATGGAGAGCCTGGACATTCCTGACCTACTCCACCATCTTCCCAGAATCCCCTCCAGGAGCTTTTCTTCCTAAAAGGTGACATCCACCCCTGAATGTACTACTCTAGTATATAGAGTATATATGTAGTATGTAACTTTAATTATAATCTGACAAGGCAGAGCGCAAAAATCTACCATTTCCATATGTCCTTAATGCCATCTAAAATCACATTGGCTTCTTGATTTCCATAGTATTATTGACTTTCATTGAACTTTCAATGAACTAAAACATGCAGGGTTTTTTTTTTCCCCAAAAAAAAACTACTGCCTGGCCATGCCTCATTAATCTTTTACTTCCTCTGTTAGTGCTTAAAACCCTTAAAATGAGGTCCCTCCCTACCTCTCCAGTCTTCTGACACTACTCCCCTCCTTGTACTCCACAGTCTAATTACACTGACCTGCTTGGCACTCCTCACTCATGACATTTTCTCTGCTGACTCCTTGCATTTCCACTGACTTGTCCCCAGTGCTTCAAACGCTTTCCCTTCTCACCTGGGTCTCCTGGCTTTTCCTCTATTAGTCTCAGTTCAAATTCCACTTTTTACAGAAATATATAATATTTACATAGCTATTCTCATAGTGTTTCAATAATTAGAGGGACTGTGTCAGGGGTGGGGAACACATGACCTTGAGGCCATGGTTTCTCTACCCCTGGACTATGTTTTTGTCTTTCTTCAAACTCCCAATATTCTGAATAGTGTCTGGTACATAGTAACTGCTTAATAAATGCTATTTATGGATTGAAGTTGATAGTTTCAATACAAGTGTAAGATTTTATACTATCTATTATGGTCCATTTTATGAGATTAAGCTTGATGCAAACTATGGTCCAAGGATCAAATATGACTTACCACCTGTTTTCATGTAGCCTGAAAGAAAAAAAATTGTCTGTAAGTAAAAAAAAAATTCTTAGTTCAGTGGCCATACAAAAACAGACAGTAGGTAAGAAATGGCCCCTGGGCTGTAATTTTCTGATCCCTATTCTAGTTCTGGGCTGCTAGGTGGCACAGGGGATAGAGTGCCAGGCTTGGAGTCAGGAAGACTCATCTCCCTGAATTCAAATATGACCTCAGATAACCTACTAGCTGTGTGACCTTGGGCAAGTCACTTAATTTTATTTGCTTTATCTGTTTCCTTATCAGTATCTGTTGCCTTATCAGTTTCCTTATCTGTAAAATGAGCTGGAGAAGAAAATGGCAAACCACTCCAGTTTCTCTGCCAAGAAAACCCCACATGGAATCACAAAGAGTCAGACATGATAAACATTCTAGTTTTAAATTATGAATTTCTTTTTTTTGTTTGTTTTTTTTATTTATTTGGTTATTTTTAGTTTTCAACATTCATTTCCACAAGATTTTGAGTTCCAAATTTTCTCCCTATCTCTCCCCTACCCCCACCCCCATCCCAAGATGGCACGC
This sequence comes from Gymnobelideus leadbeateri, assembly GCA_011680675.1. NCBI lineage: Eukaryota > Metazoa > Chordata > Mammalia > Diprotodontia > Petauridae > Gymnobelideus > Gymnobelideus leadbeateri. The sequence goes on from WOXC01003905.1 coordinate 49,447, forward strand.
ATACTAATTACTCCTTCCCCAAGTCTGCCCTCTCATATATCCCCCCCATCCCTCCCCTTACACCTTACTTTTTCATAGGGCAAGATGGATTTCCATACTCCATTGTCTGTATATCTTATTTCCTGGTTGCATGTAACAACAATTTTTAACATTTGTTTTTAAAACTTTGGGTTCCAAGATTCTCTCCCTTCTTCCTTCCTCACCCATCCCCACTGGGAAGACAGGCAATTCAATATAGGTTACACATGTGTAGTTATGCAAAACATTTCCATAGTAGTCATGTTGTGAAAGACTACATTTCCCTCCATCCTCTCCCACCCCCCATTTGTTCTTTTTTCTTCTTTGACCCTGATTCTTTTCAAAAGTGTTTGCTTCTGACTACTCCCTTCCCCAATCTGCCCTCCTTTCTTTCATTCCCCCATCTTGTCCCCTTTCCCCCTATTTTCCTGTAGGGTAAGATAACCAATTGAGTGTGTATGTGTTATACCCTCTTTAGACCAAATCCAATGAGAGTAAGGTTGACTTACTCCCTTTCACTTCCCTGAACTTCCCTTCCATTGTAATAGTTTTCTCTTGCCTTTTTTATGTGAGATAATTTACCCTATTCTATCTCTCCTTTTCTCCTTCTCCTAATATATTCCTTTCTCTCCTCTTAATTTTATTTTTAGATATCCCTTCATATTCAACTCACCCCGTGCCCTCTATGTATACATGTACACACATATGCGCACACACACATATGTATACATACATACACCCACCCATACATACATATATATGTAGATATATACATATATATATTCCCTTCAACTATCCTTATACTGAGAAAAGTTGCATGAGCTACAAATATCATCTTTCCATGTAGGAATATAAACAGTTCAACTTTAATAAATTCCTTATGATTTCTCTTCCCTATTTACCTTTTCATATTTCTCTTGATTCTTGTTAAATTCTAAATTTCTAATGGGAGAGACAAGAATTTTAAATTCTAAAAATTCTAGTTTTATTGGGATCTCTTTAGATCCTGACTCCAATATTTTAGGCATCATATACCCCCAACTTCCTATCATTTACAAATATGATAAGCATGCTATTGATACCTTTATCCAATTATTGGTTAAAAATGTTAACTAGCACAGGGTCAAGGACAGTTCACTTAAGCAAGTCATGTCAAGTCAATTCAATTTAATAAATATTTATTAAGTGCCTTCTATGTGTCCGGTGCTATGCTAATGACTGTGGGCTAATGTCTAGGATTGCTGAAGACCTTTTGACTTCAAGAGGCCCAAGGGTCTTTGAGTACATCAATGGCATCTGTTGGTTAAAAAAGTAAATAAGCCCAAAGTTCAGAGGAAGTTTGGATTTGGAGTGTAAGGAGAATGTAGAGCCAAAGTGAAGTATAAAATATCTAATTCATAGTCTGCTTAATATTCTGTTCAAATATTGGCTTCCCAGCAGATTATAACAGTAGTTAGAAGTTAAGTTTGTAGATTTCTTCTTCCTCTACACTGCTTCATTTGGTGATCTCATCAGTTCCCAAGGATTTAATTATCATGTCTATGTTAATGATACTCAAATCTACCTCTCCAGCCCCAGGCTCTCTGTTGACCTCCAACCTTGCATCTCCTTTTAGATATCTCTGACTGGATGCCCAGAAGACATCTTAAACTAAACATGTTCAAAAGAGAGCTCTTTTTTCTTTCCCCTTAAATGTTCCCCATCACCCCCACCCCCTGCCTCTTACCTTGTCTATTACTATAAATAGTAACAGCATCTTCCCCTTAGTCCCTCAGGCTCACAATCAAGGTGTCATTGTGGATTCCTCACTCCCTCCCCATATCTAAACCATTGTCACCTGTTAATTTCATCTTGGTAGCATCTCTCTTCTGAGCCTGCCACCACCATCGTGTAGGCCACCATCATTTCATACCTTAATTATTTCAACTACCTGTTGGTGGGTCTGCCTACCTCAAGTCTCTCTTCACTCCAACACTTCCTCCATTCAGTCATTAAAAGGATTTTCCTAAAATGCAGGTGTGATCATCTCAGTCCCCTCCAACCCTTACTCAACAAATTACCATGACTCCCTATTTCCTTGAGGATCAAATATAAAATGCTCTGCTTGATATTCAAAGCCCTTTATAACCTAGACCTTCAAACCTTTCCAATCTTCTTACACTCTATTCTTCACTACTCTTTGATCCAGCGGCACTGGCTTCTTTGCTGTACCACTAACCAGACACTCCATCTCTTAGCTCTTGGCATTTTATCTGGCTGTCCTCCATGCATGCCTGGAATACTCTCCCTCCTCTGCTCTGACTACTGACCTCCTTGGATTCCTTTAGGTCTCAGCTAAAACCCTTCTTCTGTAGGAAGTCTAACTTAATCCCTCTTAATTCCAGTGCCTTTCCTCTGTTAATTATTTCCTACTTATCTTGTTCGCATGATGTCTCTCCCCTCAGATTGCAAATTCCTTGAGGGCAATGACTGCCTTTTTTCCTTTTTTTGGGTTCCCAGCATAGCACTGTGCCCTGGCACTTAGTAGATACAAAACAAATGTTTATAGACTGTTGACTATTAACTAAATGCAACTTACTTCATTCTGCTCATGAATATTTCTAAGTATTCTATTTTTTATGTTTCTTTTTATGTGTAGGAATAAATTACTTGTCCCATTCCCAATTTATGTTTTGCAGTTTATATTACTCTCTCCTTTTGTGGAGGTACTAGACATGAGTCATAATCTAATTTATTATAATCCCCTAAGGAGTGGGTATTTGTTAATGATCCAAAGAGTGTGAGAAAAGCTAAAAATTGTGTTGGATACAAGGTTCACAATTGACCATTGCAGACTGGCTGAGATGTGATCCATCTATCCCTCTGGTTGATCACACACTACTTGGGATCACACTGCTCCATAAGAAACCAGAACTCCAACTGGAGGAATTAATGTTCTAACCAAACTCAGTTGACTAGGGTCTACCCACATGCAATGAAAATACCTAAAACTGGTCCACAGGTGAGATGTCATCTTTTTTAAAAATTTCATTTCCCACCAAAAAATGGAGAGTTGTTTCCTACAAACTTTTAAAAGACTCTAGAGATCTTTACTATGTGCTAAGCCTCTGGGAAAACCTGGTTACTCTCTATGACTTTCCTCTCCAATGTCCTCAACAACTTTTTCATTTTGAGTTATAAAGTGGCAAATAACCTTAAGCGAGCAGAACAACCCCCGAAGCAACTGGCAGGATGGGAGAACTCAAAGATCAGAGTCACCCTGTTTTAGCCATTGACAGCAATCTCGGAGGTATTTTAGTTCACCCTGTACTTGAGAACCTTAACTCCATGAGAATTCTCTTGGTGATTTGGTTTCCTGGAAAGAAAGTGTAAAAATACAAGGACTCAAATAAATATACATTAGCGTTATCTCAGACCAAAATAAACACTCAAGGCCAATCTTTTATCAAGGGGGCCTTCAGACACAGAATGTATACCGTGATAAATCTTTGCTGCTAAAAATGGTGTGGCTTCCCACAATAGGCTGAAAAGAGGACAGAGTACCTTCTCTAACCCAGCAGGGGAGAGAGGGAAATGAAACCATCAGAACTGCAAGGGAGAGTTCACTTCTTACTAAACCTCACCTTTGTAAGTTGGGTTTATTTGCTGCTTTAACTACCCTCCAGAAAGTAAAAACAACTAGTTAGGTTGTGCAGTAAATAGAACTGGGATGGAAGTCCAGAAAAACTGAGTTTGACTCCTCCTGCCTCAGTCACTAATTTAGATGTGTGACTCTGGGCAAAGTCATTTAACATCTCTATCTGTCTCAGTTTTCTCTTCTGTAAAATGGGGGTCTTTCAGTCCTGTTGAGAATGTTTTGCCATATTCATTTCGATCTTTATACAATAGATAACATCATTTTTACCCCAACCCTTTTTCTCTCCAAATAGTGCTCATCCTTCAAGGATCAACTTGGTTCCCATCTCCTTCCTGAAGCTTTCCAATAGATTTTAACAAATTTTGATTATTTCCAGTTACCTCAATCCTCATGCATCTCTCTTTTACAAATTCCAGTTGGACAGAAGTGCAAAATGATGCATTCTTTAGTTATTTTCTGTGTGTTTATTTTGTCTTTCTAATGAAGATTAAGCTCCTTGAACTGAAGGATTGTACCATAGACTTTTTTTTTTTAATGTGCCTGACAAAGCCCAATTTACATTGTGCTCCATGGGTATGACTAAAACCTGTGCCTGTGATTAATCCATGTCCCCTCTTAAAGCATATGTTCTGTCCTCCATTTATGTAAGCAATGGTTCTGACTCACCATCCATAAGATATCTGCTTGGGATTGTTTTAGTAGTAGGTACAGGTCTATACTGAGACTTTATTTTCTTTTTGTGATGACAAGTAGAATTCACTTGTGAAGCAGTGTGTAGTTTGTGGTCAGAGAAAGCTAAATTAGTCTTTTTGCTATTCATTACATGTTACTTTCCATCTCCCACCTCCAGATGGGAGGCTAAAAAGTTCACTGTAGGACCTTTGTACAAGCTGTCTCCCATGTCTGGAATACACTCCCTCTTCACTTCTAGCATCTAGAATATGTAGTTCCTTCAGAACTCAGCTCAAATGCCACCTCCTACACGAAGCCTTTCCTGATCCCCATCTGCTAGAACCTCTCCCCCCCCACACACGAGACATTGTATTTATTTTATATATGACTATATATCTACATGCTGATTCCTCCTATAAAATGTAATCTCCTTGAAGGTAAGGACTGTTTCATTTATGTCTCTATATCCCCAGTGACTAACCCAGTTCCAAATACATAATAGCTGCTTAATAAATACTTTTTGCTTGATCGATTGACCCATAGAGATTGCTTGCACCAGACTTTAACCAACTAAGGAGGAGAAAACTTTGAGGAAATAAACTGGAATGGAGTAGAAGGAAAGATGGAATTAAACCTCATCCTTTATCTCCCAGTTACATTGGCAAACAACAGGAGCTTGAAAAATGCTCATTGACTTTACTTTCTCCATTCTCTCAAACATAACTCCAACCAAATAAGAGGTAAATTCCTTTCAACTTTGATCTCCAATCTAAGATAAAGCAAGGTCCTTCCTGCCTGAGACTTTCAAGACACAGAGCTATGTTATTGGTGAAATGATGCTTTGTACTTGAGAACCTGAAGAAAGTGGGGATTATCTCTTTCTTATTACCTAGAATACTGTAGGATAAACTACAAATATTTTTAATCCCAAAATTTCATCTGTTCCCTGGTAGAGCAAATATGGCAAAGAGGAAAAGACACTGGCTTTGGGGTCATAGAACCTAGGTTCAGATCCCAAATTTGCCAGTGGGATTGGCCTGAGTCTCATTAGACAAGTCATTTGACTTCTCTTTCCTCTCCCATCTAAAGAATGAAAAAGTTGGATTACACTTCTAAGATCCCTCCCAGTTCTAAAGCTATAATATGAGTTCTTTGCTACTTATCCAACTATTCACTTAGGAGACACAGTCATGAAGGGATATCTAAATTACTTGATGGCCACAAAATAAGTTGTTGTTGAGTCATCTTGTCAATCATTTTTCGATCATGTCTTCATGATTCCATTTGGGATTTTCTTGGCAAAGATACTGGAGTGGTTTGCCATTTCCTTCCCCAAATCATTTTCCAGATGAGGAAACTGAGGCAAACAGAGTAAAGTGACTTGTCCAGATTACACAGCTAGTAAGTATCTCAGGCCAGATTTGAACTCAGGAAGATGAGTCTTTCTGACTCTAGACCAGCACTCTATCCACTGTGCCTCCTAGCCATCTACAGAATAAGTAATAATCTACTTTACTGTGGGCTGTTGGGTTGTATCCTTTCTTTAATAGAAATATAATTTAATAGCGCTGTTGGAAAATAGTCTACTTAGTATTGGACATTATGCCCATTCAGTTGGATTTTAAACGAATAGGTTGACAGTTGGCAAATAACTTTGTTGTTATAGCTGTTGTTTTTGGGAACTGTCATTCAATTAAAATGTTTACCATCCATTCCCACATGTTTAAATGTTCTAACGTTCTAATATTTTATGCATCTGTTGGCAGAGATCCTCTGTTGCCCTAAGAAATATTGAAACAAGAACTTTAATTAGTTTTTAAATTTTTGTTTGAAGTAACCTTATTTATTTTAGTTGCTCAGTTTAATATCTTTGGGGCTCTGGGTTGGTCATTTCCTGCTCTTTTTATGATGAGAGACAGCTTTGAATGTTAAAGGCACCACATACCAAAACCTTGCTCAAGAGTCTAAAGGATTTCTGTTTTTATCAATTCTAAGCTTTTTAGCCTGGCCTTCATGACCTTTCAAATGCTTTTTTCCTAGTTCATAGGATCATAGATTTTGAGCTGGAAGGGATCTTAGCAATCATTTAGTTTAACCCCCTTATTTAAAAGATGAGGAAACAGGATCACAAGGGTAAATTACTTGGCCAGAGTCACACAGTTAGGAAGTGTCTGAGGTGGTATTTGAACACAGGTCTTTCAGCTATTTCACACTTCCTCTCTCTTCATTGTATCTCTATATCATGGATGATTAATGTGACTGAAGGACACTTATATCTACTAGGTCTGTGACCTTGAACAAGTCCCTTCCCATTTCTGGACCTCTGTTCTTCATTCATCATATAAAAGTTGGATTACATAGTGTCTGAAGATTCTAGAGTTCTCCTTTATTCACTATTATAGGCACAACCTTATTCAGTCATATAATTCCAGTTTAAACTAGAAGATCAATCAATAAATCAACATTTATTAAGTGCCTTCTATGTACCAAGCACTGTGTGAAGCACTGGATAAAAACAATCACAAATATTTTAATTTTCCAGATCTCCTCCCAATGAGACATTTTCTAATTCAGCAAAGCCTATCTCTTACCACGTTTTTTTTTTTAATGGTTAACAGCTACAATAAAAATGGTGATAATGAGTTTTATTATTTCTGCTTCAGAGGGATCTCTTATCAATGTTCCAACATAAAGAACCATGTGAATGCTGTAAAAGTCTCACTCTTGTTTATATCTGTTTGGCTACAGATGAAAGAACAAAAGAGCCCATAGTTTAAAAGGGAGAAAGCTTTTCTCAAACCAAATGTCCTTCACCAGTGTAAATGTTGCAGTAAAAATAGGAATCAGAAATTCTTAATCTACATTTTACTCAAGACAAGCTGCTCTGTGGTAGGACAACTTCTACAAGAATGTTCTCTGTTGGGGCAGCTAGGTGGCACAGTTAGAGAACCAGCCCTGGAGTCAGGAGGACCTGAGTTCAAATCTGACCTCAGACACTTAACCCAAAAACTAGTCATGTGAACTTGGGCAAGTCACTTAACTCTAATTGCCCTCCAAAAAGAAAAAAAAAGAATGTTCTCTGTTTCTTTATCTGGTCTTTCTAAACACATGTAAATACCCACAGGTTTACCAACTCTGTGAATCTGAGCCTTTTGTGTCTGGGAAGAAAGTAATCTGCCTCCTCCATCTTATGAGGAATATTTCAATGTAGAGAACTGCTGATACAGGGTTGGAATTGGACAACGTCTCATTTCATCTTTGATCTGTAATTTTAAAAACATGTTACAGTGCTACACATACCACCCTCTTCCCCAGCCTCCACCCCCAATCCAGAGGTCAAACTTCTAGGCTTCCTGGATTATTCAGAATACAGCCACAGTTCTGGAAGATTCTAAGTAACAGCTACTACAGAAAGACTCTGAGGACTTCACCTTCAAGCGAGTGTGCAAAATTAGGCCTCAATGACAGTAGGACATATATAGAAAGAAGTAACCACTAACCATGAAGAGAAAGAATAACTTTTTTTCTATAATAATATTTCATTTTTCCCAATTGCATGTAAAAACATCTTTTGACTTTCAGAATAACTTTTTAAAATATTTTTAATTTATGGAATAAAAAAAGGCATTTCCATAACATAGTACAATTAAAAAGATGATTGTACATGGAACTGCAAATCTACTATGCACAGCTTACTATTCCTTTCAAATATACAACAAAATTATCATGTACATTTCTTTTTTTTATTTCTATTCCCCCGACCTCCAAGATGGCTACCATTAGACACACAAATAAGCATACACACACACACACACACACACACACACACATACATGTAAAATTATTATTTATATACTTCTATTTGTCACTTCTTTCTATGGATGGAGATAACATCTTTTTTCATTTCCTCTTTATACTTAATTTGGGTATTTCTAATAGACAAAATAACATATTTGCTCCAAGTTGATCTTAAAATAATATTGCCATTACTGTACACAACATTCTGCTCATTTTGATCTTCATTATTACATGCAAATCTTTCTATGTTTTTCTAAAACCATGAAGCTCATCATTTCTTATAGCACAGTAATATTCCATCAAAATCATATACCACATCTTGTTCAGCCATTCCTCAAAGAATACATTTGAAAAGCCCAGTAGTTTAGAGTTATTTAATGGAAGAATAAATAATCCTTCATGTCTCAGTAGGCCCTGAAAGGCATTAGTTAGAGGGGGGCTTCTTAAACTTTTTCTACTTGTGACCCCTTTTTGCCTGAGAAATTTTTACGTGACCCCGGGCATATAGGTATATAAAATAGGTATGCAAATTGAACATTTACTGATAATAAATCATAAAGAAATTTGTTTTAAAACAGTTCTTTGGTATTCATATAATTTCACCATTTATTAAAGATGAAAGCAAATTTGCAAAGTAATGACAGGGATGTGTTTGTTTATTTTCACATAAAGAATTAAATCTTCATGGAATATTTGGTACTACAGGACACAGAGCATCTTCAACACTTTTCAGAGTTGGTTGATAGGTTGACTTTCTAATCATCAATACTGAGAACACTACTTTGCATAAATACATAGTAGAAAATGGCAGAAGTGTGTTTAGGGCCATTTCAGAAAGTGGTGGAAATTCTGTCCTAATCCTACACCAAAATTCATTTAATGAATTTTTTAGGTAACTTAAGTTTTAAACTTGTGTTGCTTGATAACTCAACATGTTCTTATTGAACTTTTAATGGCACATGACTGAGGTTTTTTATTTCAATTGAGTGTATGGTTTGTGAACCCAACTTAGTTTTTTAGAATCAACATTTGAAGGTAATTATTTTTGAAACTGTGTCTCCCGGCACTTCAGATGATCAATTATAACTCTTACAATTAAATCTTTGGGAAGGTTATTTTCAATTGCAAAATCATATGTAGCTATAAACATTTTTAAAGAATCATTTTCCACCCTGCTCTTCCATATGTTAACTTTTTTTAGTAAAACTTTTAATTTTATCCTTTAACATAACTTTGTCACAATTTTTTCCTTGAAGCAACATGTTTAAATCATTGAGTTTTTTTGAAGATATCCAACAAATAACACAGTTTTGAAAGCCATAAGTCATTATAAAAAATGAACAAAACTGTATTTCTGCTCAATTAAAAATATAACAACTCCCTCTTTCAATTTCAATAATCTGTTTAAACTTGACACTCTTAAAAGACACCTTACCTCTGCATGTAGTAATCAGCTTTTGTAATTGGAGTCTGTGTCTTTTCAAAGGTTTGAAAACAATTGTTAAGGTCACAGCTTTAAACGAAGTTAATAATTTTGATGTTATCACAAAGCACAACATCTAACATTGGTGATATTTTTTTGAGTACAAGTGCCTCCCAATGGATTATGCAATGAGTAAAAGCAATATGTTCATTGCCACCAGCTTTAATTTTGGCTACAAATCCAACATTCTTGCCCATCATTGCTCCAGCATCATCTGAACAGACTCTGATACAGTTTTTCCACTATAAACCTTCATTTATGAAAAATTCATGAACTTTAAGATATATATCTTCCCCTCCTGCATGTCCTTCCAAAAGGTGACAGAATAATAATTCCTCCTGTATGCTTCCTTTATAAACATATCTTACATAAAGTAACAACTATGCCATGTTAGACATATCAGTTGTTTTATCTAACTGAAGTGCAAACTTTGGGCTGTCCTTGAGCCTGGTAATAAGCTGCTGTAATTGGTAATTATTAATTTCAGAAATTCTCTTGGAAACAGTATCATTTGATAAAGGAATTTAGCAAATTTCATCCCCATACTTTTCCCCACGAGCTACTTCTGACATTTTAATAGCAGCAGGTAACATGAGATCTCCTATTGTGTAGGATTTTTAGTTTTTGCAACTAGATAAGTTTTGTAAGATGCAGATACATACTTTTTGTTGAAAGTAACAAATTTCTCAAGCATTGTTTTTCTTTATTTTAAGATTTTAGAAGTCATTCAAAATATTCCTTTGGTTTATTGCAGTATATGCTACATGGTTGGTATTAATATACAGTTTTAGTTTGGCTGGTTTCATGCTCTTCAAAGCCAAAACTTCATTACAAATTAAGCAAAGAGGGGCAGCTAGGTTGAGCAGTGAATAGAGCACCAGCCCTGGGATCAGGAGGACCTGAGTTCAAATCCAACCTCAAACACTTAACACTTAACTAGCCATGTGACCTTGGGCAAAGTCACTTAACTCTGCCCTCCAAAAAGAAAAAAAAAAAAATATATATATATATATATTAAGCAAAGAGGTTTTCCCACACCATCATCATTACTAGAAGTAAATCCCTATCGCAAAACTGATTCAATTTATTTTCTTTTTCTTGTCAATTTAGGTGTACTAGAACATGGTAGCAAAGACTGTGCCACATTGTCATCAGTATTTTTATTTCTTCTGTCTAAATTTAGCCACTTATTCATAACTAAAAAATATTTTTGTCCTAAAATGCAAATAAATATTGCTAATAATTCCTCAAATAAATGCTAGCTTTAGTTTATGAAATTACATTTGTTTGTGCTTAATTTTAAAAATCGATGTTCATACTTACATACACATACAGTGGTGATGGTGGAGAAATATGATTAAAGGGCTTTTGTCTTTACTTGCTGCAATTAAAGATTTATGTTTCTGTAAGAGAAGGAGATAACAGCAATTTTTAAAATCAAACATTCTATATAATATTCTATATAAACAATGCAATCCAGAGATAAACTAACTTGATACTTACATGCTGAGAAATGACAGTAGGAAAATATTAAAAGTCTTTATTTTCCATAATTAAACTACCATGTTTCTGTAAGAGCAGAAAACTTTGTATGTACAGCAAAAACACTGCAATTCATAACATACAATAGTCTCAAATCTGAACTGAGGCATTTCTGTAATTGTTAGTTGGCATTGCATTGCCTGAGGGCACAAGCAGTACAAAGTGTGCGTGCTGTGTTCTCAGATCCAAGGCTGTAGGGAAGTCATTCAATGCAACACAGACAAGCTGCCAGAAACACCTCAAATTCATTACAAGTTTGATTTTGAATTATTGGTCATTGTGCATTCAAAAACTTTTTATCGCTATCCTATTTTTTGCAACCCCTGTATTCAATTATACAACTCTGTACAGGGTCACACCCACAGTTTAAGAAACACTATTAAGGGGGCGGCTAGATAGAGCAGTGAATAGAGCACTGGCCCTGGAGTCAGGAAGACCTAAGTTCAAATCCAGCCTCTGACACTTAACACTTAGTAGCCGTGTGACCTTGGGCAAGTCTCTTAACCCCAATTGCCTCACCCTCATCCCTCCAAAAAAAAAAGAAACACTATTAAGTTAGAGCACCAAAGTTCAAATCTAAGTTTCACTACTGCATGAATTTAAACAACTCATCCAGCTCTCTGGGTCTCAGTTTCCTTGTCTGTAAAATGAGAGGTTGGACTTTTTAATTTATAAAATGCCTTACAGGTCTTGCCCCTTATACTATAGGGTCAATAATTGATGCTTATATATAATGTGCTCCTGGTTTATCAAGAACAAGTCAAATTATGTTTATTATACTCCATTTAGTAAGGCAGGGGTATGCAAAATTAATAGGAGAAAATTTTACACCTGAAATATTACTTATTATCATAGCAGACATTTATATGAGCTGCCCTCAGAGGCAGCTAAGTAACATAAGGGATTGAGTGCTGGGCCTAGAGTCAGGAAGACCGGAGTACAAATTTGGCCTCAGACACTTGTTAGTTCAGCGACCCTGGAAAAGTTATTTAGGCTTTCTTGGTCTTAGTATCTTCAATAGGATAATAAAGATAATGACACCTACCTTCCGGAATTATTCTGAGGATTAAATATTTGTAAAGCATATGCCATGCACATTGTAGGAGCTAAATAAAGGCTTGCTTTAGCTTTGCAAAGAAATTTGTGTATATTATCAGACTCACAACAATCCTGTGAGGGGGTAATATGAGTCTTTTTAACCCAATTTTGAAACGCTTCATGAAATTGTGTGTCATCCCTGTGCAGGGGTCATGCTAATCTTCTCTGTATCACTCCAGTTTTAGTATATGTGCAGCCAAGCCCAAAGAGGAGGGAGTGCTGGCGCATGATTTTGTTTGCAGATGATTGTGCACTCAGTTCAGCCTCTGAAACTGAGATGCCACAAAGTGTGGATCAATTCTCTGGTGCTTGTGCTAATTTTGGCCTAACAATTAACACCAAGAAAATACAGGTGCTCCATCAGCCACCACCATGCCATCCATATGTGGAACCATTGGCTGCAGAAAATAGAGAAGTTCTGAATGCTGTGCATAAGTTCACCCACCTTGGTAGTGTACTTTCCAGGGATGTACACATTGATAATGAGGTTGACACATGCATTGCCAGAGCTGGCTCAGTGTTTGGGAGGCTCTGAAGGAAAGTATAGGAGAGAAGAGGCATTAGATTGACTACCAAACTGAAGGTCTACAGAGCCTTTGTGCTGACCTCATTGTTATACGCCTGTGAAAACTGTACAGTCTACCAGTCCATGCCAGGAAACTGAATTATTTCCATTTGAATTGTCTTAGGAAGATTCTGAAGATCCCGTGGCAGGATAAGGTACCAGACACTGAGGTCTTTACTTGAACTAAACTGCCAAGCATTCAAACTGCTTCAGAGAGTGCAACTATGATGGGCTGGCCACGTTGTTTGAATGCAAAATGTATGCTTGCCAAAAAGACTATTTTATGTGGAACTCACACAAGGCAAGCACTCACACGGAGGTGAGAAGAAGTGATACAAGGACCCTCTCAAGGTCTCTCTTAAGAACTTTGGAATTGATTGTGTGACATGGGAGACACTGGCACAGGATCGCTCAGCATGGCATGCCCTCATCAGAGAAGGTGCTATGCTCTATGAGCATATGAGAATTGAAACAGCTAAAGGACAATGCAGGATGCACACATTTGGAGAACCCACTCCAAATGTTCACATTGACATGATCTGAGGTAGAGCCTTCCGAGCTCATATTGGCCTGATCAGCCATAGTCGGACACACTGAAACTTGACTCTAGCAGAGTGATGTCATTTTGGTCCTCTTCAAGAATGAAGGACAACCACCCACCAACCAACACAATTTCACACATAAGGAAACTGAGGATTATAAATCCTGAACCAAAAGGAATTTCTAAGGTCATCTAGTCTAATCCCCATTTTATAGATGTGAAAACTGAAATCCAGAGGAGTTGTGTGACTTGCCCAGGATCACACAGCTAGTAAGCATCAGAGATAAAATATGTTGAAACCATTATTTATTAATAAGTCATGTTATTTATTCAGTTTAATAAATTAATTTTAAATTAAATTTTTATAATATAATTAATAGTATCTTTTTCTTTATTAAGGGCTTGCTAGGTGCTAGACACTGTGATAAATGCTGAGGATACAAGTAGCAAGAATGCAAGGATCCCTAGTTGCAAGTAGCTTACATTCTAGAGGGAAACACAGGTGTGTTTGTGTGTGTGTGTGTGTGTGTGTGTGTGTGTGTGTTTATATATACATATTGACAGTGAGGTGGCATAGTGCATTGAGCTCCAGGCCTAGAGTCAGTAAGACTCATCTTCCTGAGTTCAAATCTGGCCTCAGATACTTACTAGCTATGTGACCCTGGTCAAGTCATTTTATCCTGTTTGCCTCAGTTGCCTCATCTGTAAAATGAGCTAGAGAAGGAAATGGCAAATCACTCCAGTGATTGCCAAGAATATTCCAAATGGGGTCACGAAAAGTCAGATACAACCAAAATAACAACAACAACCACATTAGTACACACACACACACACACACACACACACACACATACATACATATCACTATAAAGTGAACTATATAAATATGTACAAAGTAGTTAAATACAATGCAGTTTGGGAGAAAGGACATTAGCAGTTGAGAGGATCAGGAAAGGCTTGGAGAAAGTGGTTCCAAATTTCTTTTTGTTCCACAAACTGCTTTCAACAGCAACAAGTTGTGCTGTGAACCCCTAGGGTGATTTAATATACTACTCATAATATTCTCTAAGTATTTTTTGCTTAAGGTATAATTAATTTTTTTAGTATGACCCCTTTGAACCATTTTGAGAACTTGTAGTAGATTTGTTAATAGATCTCTTTGAAAGGGAACTACTGATTTAGAAGATGGTACCTGAACAGCTTCTTAAAGGAGAAGGGCTCTATTAGAAGAATGTAAGGAAGCAGTACCTTCCTTCACAATATCCATTCTGTATGTATCAGGAATAGCCAGGGTGGGAACCTGAGGCTTCGTGTGGCCCTCTAGGTCCTCAAGTGTGGCCCTTTGACTGAATCCAAACTTCATCTGTTCTGTAAGTTGCAGGTTCCCCACCCCTAGATTAGTTCAATTGTTCTTAACCTTTATAGATAGATTTCAGGAGGTCCATGAACTTGAAGGAGAAAAAAAATGCCACATTTTTATTTTTACTAGCTTTAAGTTCCTTTGTAACATTACATATTTAATATTATGCTCTTAAAAACATTCTTCTAAGAAGGGGTTCATAGGCTTCATCAGACTGTAAAAGGCATCCAGGACACACACAAAAAAGTTAAGTATTCTTGGATTAGACTGAGTATACTGAGCCTGGATGTTATCTGCAGAAGGTTTTGGGTTTTTTTTTAGCCTCCCGAGTGAACTTATTCCTCCCCAAAAGTTCTAGTCCAGTGCCTCATCAAGGTTCAGAGGTGAACTTGATTTCCCAAAGGCAATGCCAGCCCAGTTAACTCCAAAAGGTTCTACCAAACTGGAAAGTGTAGGCCCAGAGATAGACTATGGCATCTGGCCAAGGCCTAACCTGGCTAAATTACAGAAAAATTCTTCACTAACAGGTGGAGCATGAAATAATGATGTCCTTAGCCATACAGCAAGTCATAAAATAATTTAAAAACTTTTAAATGGTTGGGAAATTGTTTTGATGTCTATATATACATACATATATATGTATAACAATGTTTTAATACTAATGTCTTTACAGTGATGTTTTAAGGCACTAAATCATGTAATACTATCATATCTGAATAATCAAAAGAATGTAAGCTGTTGGAGGGTAGGTACTGTTTGAATTTTGTCATTCTACTACAGTTCCTAGAATGCTACTTACCATTTAGTAGGCATGGAATAAATGCTTGTTAAATTGAATTCAACAATAACAATGGAATATTGGAAATTTCAGGTGATCCAAATGGTGCTAAAGATGCACTTGGATTTCCTGAATCAGTTGCATCATTTCATCATTTGTATATCCAAGTATTATTAGAAAAGATATGCTAGTCATGTAGAGAGAAGGTGGACAAAATACTTAACTGGTACTCACAAAATGTCAAAAGTCCTAGAAGATTTCCAATGAGATCCTCTTTGGAGGATTTCTGGAAAGATGTGGACACCAATCAAATAGGATGAGAATATGTTGCTGGGTTGTGAGCAGGTTGGAGAGAGAGTATCTTCATGGAGAGAACTGGAGCCACCACGGATTAAAAAAACCCAACAGCGCCAGGAGCTTATTTCTTTGTTATTGTAGTGAAAGAAAAATGTTTTCAAAAAAACTCTTCAAGACTTAGATTTGAGATGATCACTCAGGAAGAATATTTAATGTTTAAGAAAACCTGTTTTCAAACACTTTAGAAATACCAACTGTATCTATCTGAATGTAGGCTGTACTCCCCCCACATCAAATCTGATTTTTATAAAACCTGAATATAACCTATAATTACTGTTATTTTTCAGTTTATACAAATATTGTTTCCTCTCCAAGAGATCTCATTTTGTGGGTGTGGCCTATTATAAAAAGACAGTCTAATTATATATCAAACCACCAAAATAGATATTCAAAGGTCTCTACTTGCCAAGACTTGGCTATTTATTTTGTCAAATACTCTCTTCCCCTTTTTTTATGTGGCACCTTTAACAGGGCGTGAGATAATTTTTACTGTCCTATTCAAATCTATTTCATGTTTCTTGGGTACATGAGTATTCAAGGATATAGCAGCACGGTTGTGATCCATCCTCCAGTCAGCAGCCCAAGTGATTTTCCTAAAGTTCAGATCCAACCATTATCATCCCTGTATTCAATAAACTCCAATAGCTTCCTACTGCCTTCAGGATTAAATATAAAATCCTGTTTGGCATTCAAAGCCCTTCATCACCTAGCCATACCACTTCCCACTTTTCCAGTCTTCTTACACCTTACTCCCAGACTTTTAATCCAGTAACATTGATTAAAACATTAACTAGTCCATAGTGTTCCTTGAGCAAGACACTCCATCTCTTACCTCCAGGTATTTTCTCTTGCTGTTCCTCATCCCTGGAATGCTCCCCCTCCTGGCTGCCCTGGTTTTCTTCAAGCTCCAACTAAAATCTCATCTTCTATAGGAAGCCTTTCCCTACTCCTATTAATTCCAGCACCTCCCCTCTTTAAATTTTTACTTCTTTCCTGTATCAAGTTTATTTGTACATATTTGTTGCTTGTCGTCTCCCACATTGGACTGAGAGCTGCTTGAGGGCAGGGATTGTCTTTTGCCTCTTTTTGTATCCCCAGCACTTAGTTCCTGGCACATAGTAGGCACTTAAGAGATGTTTATTGACAGACTGGTTGTCTTTAAAAAGTGATTTCTAGTCTTGGTTTCACAGCAATATCTGGTAAACCCATTTATCTCAAGGGATGTTACCCAATTTGTTGAGAATTCTCATAACAAAATTAATTTTGATTTTGAAAACATCAAGAAGTTCATTAAGTAATGTTAGGGTCTGGTTTGGTTGCAGCTCTCTCTTGGGTTCTCTAAGAATCATAGACTTAAAGCTGGAATGAATTTTAGAAACCATCTAGTTCAATCCCTGACATAACAAGCAAATGAACAACAACAATTAAAAACCTCCACATATTTTTAGTACTAATGTTCTTCCAAAGAATGATACTCTATGGCAGCAATCACTGGATCATGAAACATCATTCTATATAAATGCCAATATTCTTCTCTTTTACTTTTCTTTGTAACCCAAGAACTCATGTTCCTGGTACATAGTAAGCACTTAATAAATGCTCATGGATTGTCTGACTGATGCAAAACAGTAAGCATTAAGAATTTCACAAAGGTTAGGAATAGCTTTTAAAAAATGGTCAAATCCCATCTGAATAATTGAGAGAATGTAAGCTATTAGAGGGTAGATGCTACTTCATTTTTTGTTATCCCCTCATTTATCTGGTAAGGAAGCTAAGTCCTAGAATTATTAGCCTTTTCCAAGGCTAAATGGGTAGTAAGTGGCAGAATTCAGGTCTTCAAAAACCCACTCTAGCCCCTTTTCCACTGGATCATGCTGTCTCCCTAAAGTTTATTATGTTCCTTTTTTAAAAAACTATGTTGTTTCAGTAAATGCCTTTGCCTTGAGCTAATTGTGTCCTCTGGCTAACTACCAAAAAGTAAATATATAGGTGGGGGCTCATAAGTTATAACTTTAGAAGACTAGACCTACAGACTACTTTGAGTCTAAGGTAGAGACCCTCAACCACAAGTGTGAATTAAAAGGCTAACTCAAAGGAGCACTCTCCCATGGGATCTTCTTAGGAAAGCAATAAAATGCAGGTCCAGTTATTGTGGAATTTACTGTCTAGTTGGAGACAAGACAAATGGACACAAGATGATCTGAGACTCTGCCCATTGTTTTCAAATTGCTAAAGAGAGTGGAATGAACTGAAAATGCCAAAGAAATTCAAAGAAGATCCTTGACCATTTTCTTTGGAGAAGATTTCCATGCAGGCACTTATTTTGGTGGAAGGACTGAGGGCAGAGGATAAGGAAATAAGAATATGATATTAAAATTAGAATGTGAGTTTTTTGAGGGTAGGTGCTGTATTTTTTGTGTGTTGTCAGAGACAGGTAGGTGGCATGATGCTTAGTTCAAATCCAGCCTCGGACACTTACTAGCTGAGTGACTCTGGGCAAGTCATTTGACTTCTATTTGCCTGTTTCCTCAACTGCAAATGGGGATGACAACAGCACCCACCCTCCAACATTGTTGTGGGGATAAAATGAGTTAACATTTGTAAAGCATTTAACACAGTGCCTAGCATATAGTGTTCTATATAAATGTCTATGTCCTTCTCTTTTGCTTTCCTTTGTAACCCAAGAACTCGTGTTTCTGGTACATAATAAGCATTTAATAAATGCTCATGGATTGAATGATACAAAACAGACTGATACAAAACAGTAAGCATTAAGAATTTCACAAAGGTTAGGAATAGCTTTAAAAAAAAAAAAAAGGTCAAATCCCATCACTATCTACTCTATTCAAAAGATTTCCCCAGAGAAAATATCCTAGTCAGTGGTCCATATTTATTTTAAGGAATTCTAACATCACAGAAGAATTAAGGCAACCCCCTGGAGTTCATTGAAAGTGAAATTTAACCTATACCAGGACATCGAATACCAATTTAATCCACCCTAAAAATAACATTCTCCTTCATACACAGGAAATTCAACAGAACAAGGACAAAACAAAGCTTCCTATAGATAATGACCTTACTCAAGGCACTTAGTCTCTCTAGACCTCCATTTCTTCATCTGTAAAATGGGCTTTATTTCCAAGATCCCTTTTAGCTCTGAGATTCTGTGCTTGAGAGACAAAGTCCCACAGTCTTGCAATGCTGCTAACACTTCATATTATCTTGAGGACTTGCTTGTGATTCATAGGGTCAAGGCTAAGCTAAATAAAGTTAAGTAGAGTTCTGGACTTGGAGTTAGGAAAAACTAGGTTCTAATCCCTCCTCAGAACATAACAGCTGGATGACTCTGGTTAAGTTATTTAATCTCTCTTGGCCTCAGTTTCCTTTTCTATAAAATGAGGAAATTGCATTCCGTTGCCTTTAAGGTTCCTTCTAGCTTTAAATCTGTGATTTTATGAGTCATGCCAGCTAAGTTCTATGGTCATGGAGAAGAAGGAAAATCACGACCACTTCTGCCTGGAATGATTAAGATATCTTGGAGGAGGTGACATTTGAACTAGTCTTTGAAGAATAGGTAAAGGAATCATGAGCATGTTAATAGGCAGAAAGAAATAAGTCAGTGGAGGGGAAGAAAATTAGAGATTTAAGAGAAAGTGGAACCTCAGTAGAATAAGGTCCTGGAAAAGATCAGAAGGGATAGAATCAAGAGTAAAGGTGGAAGCATTTGACCTTGGAAAAGACTTTTCCTTTGTGACATGAAGATGAGTGAAGACAGATTTTTGAGGTAATAGAAAGGGCATGAGAAGTATAATGCAATAATAGATAAAGATCTGGTCTCTGAGTCAGGGAGGCATGGGCTCATATCCAGACCTTGATACATATTGACCGTGTAACCCTGGGAACATCACTAAAACACTCACTGCCCTGGGTTATAAGGAAGATGCTGATTTTCCTTGATAGAGGGAGTCTTCTCATCCAGGAGCTCCCTATACCAATGAAATCACTTCCAGTGGAGGATAGGGTAATAGATGGAAGCAAATAATCTCAATGCAGATATATCTAGAGCTGGAAAGAAATCACAGAGACCATTTAGTCCATCCTCCATACCCCATTTTATGGGATAGTTAGGTGGTACAATGGATAGAATGCAAGTCACTCAACCAGCCTGGATTTCCTCATCCACAAAATTAGTGGATTGGACTAGATGGACATCTCTGGTTCCTTCCAACTCTAAGCCTATGATTGGCCTTTGAATTTAGCCAGTCAACCAGGTTGGGATCCACCTAATTATACAGGCTTCCATCTTGTACACAAAGATAGTGGGACAGACCTTGTCAAGTGCTTTGCTGAAATTTGTAGACTATATCTACAACATGTCCTTGATCTACCAGTCTAGAACCATGTCAAAAAAAGGAAATATAGCTATTCTACTGTGACCTTTTCTTCATAAAGACAGACTATTTCCTTTTTCCACCAATAAATAATATTTTATTTTTCCAATTACATGTAAAGATAGTTTTCAATGTTCACCTTTACAAGATTTTGAGTTTCAAATTTTTTCTCCCTCCCATCTCCTCTCCCCAAGGTAGCAAGCAATCTGATATAGGACATACATGTACAATCATATTAAACATATTTCCACATTAGTCATGTTGTAAAAGAAAAATCAGGAAAAAAAGAGAAAAACCAAAAGAGGCTTTAATCTGTATTCAGTATCTGTAGTTCTTTCTCTGGATGTGGATAGCATTTTTCATCAAGAGTCTTTTGAATTGTCTTATATTATTGTATTTCTGAGAAGAGCTAAATCTATCAATTTATTCTTTTTTTTTCCTTTTTGGAGGGTAGTTGGGGTTAAGTGACTTGCCCAAGGTCACAGGGCTAGTAAGTGTGTCAAGTGTCTGAGGCCGGATTTGAACTCAGGTCCTCCTGACTCCAGGGCCAGTGCTCTATTCACTGTGCCAGCTAGCCTCCCCTTATCAATTGATTCTTGCACAATGCTGCTGTTACTGTGTACAGTGTTCTTCTGGTTCTACTCACTTCACCTAGCATCAGTTCGTGTAAGTCTTTCCAGGTTTTTCTGAAGTCTGCCTGTTCATCATTTCTTATAACACAATAGAATTCTATTCATTACATTCATATACCACAACTTGTTCAGTCATTCCCCAGTTGATGGGCATCCCCTATATTTCCAAATTTTAGCCACCATAAAAGAGCTGCTACAAACATTTTTAACACATGGGGTCTTTTTCCCTTTTTTATCTTATATAGAACTAGTGCTGGTATTGCTAGATCAAAGGGTATATGGTTTTATAGCCCTTTCAGCATAGTTACAAATTGAAGTCACTCTGTTTCTTTAAGACCTTAGTTTCTTTTTTCCCCCGAGGGAATCAGAGTTAAGTGACTTGCCCAAGGTCATACAGCTAGTAAGCATCTGAGTCTAGATTTGAACTCAGGTCTTCTTGATTCCAGGGTCAATGCTCTATCCATTATGCCACCTAACTGCCCCTCTATCATCAGGACAGGGAGTAGATTGTGATTTAATTGTTATAGAAAACTCCCAGGTGAGGAAACTCCCTCTACACATTCAGATCATCATCTTCTCTTCCCCATATAGTCTTAGAAAAGTGCCCAGAGCACTGAAGGGTCAACTCATTTGCCAGGTTGTATGGGTGTAGTGCTGATACAATATTTACAGCACTAACGATCATGATAAAGACTGTGACTATAAATATCACATGACATTCAATTGCAAAATATATCAGATTCTCCAGATAGAAAGATTTATTTAGACCCCAGAAAATTAAATCCCAAAACTAGTAAGCCTATGTCATCATAATACCAAAAATATTCTGAATCCTTAATAACACTGAGAGCCACACCATCCTTTAGCCTTCCCACAAACCAATACAAGATCAATATTTACTCACAAACCTCTCTATCTCCTTGCCTGAGCTCCTCTGTCCCTCACTCTGAACCAGCTTCTGTTGGCTCTGCTTCCCTTCAGCAAAATTCCTCCCACCACAGGCTCCATGTGACTACATTCAGCCTATTAGGGGGTAGAGTTTACTTTCAAAGCAGGGGAGGTCTTCAAACTCCCCCCTAGGTCTATTAAGAGGCAAGGAAAATCTTCCAGTTCCCATTCCCATTACAAAGAATCACAGAGTACAGGAGCTAGAGTAATGTCCAGTAAGACTAGAAAGATAGGAGGGGTCCAAGTTATAAAGAAATACAAAAGTTAAACAGAAGAGTTTATAGTGTGTCTTAGCATCCATAGGAATCCACTTAGGTTGATTGAAGAGGGAAGTCACACGGTCAGATTTGCATTTAAAGAAAATTACTTTGACAGCAGTGGGCTAGATGGATTAGGTTGATGAAAAGTGTGAGGGAGGGAGACCAATTAGGAGGCTGTTGCAATAATCTAGGTGAGAGATGATGAAGGCCTGTACCAAGGTGATGTTATGTGTGCATAAAGGCGTACAACCCATAATGACCAGGGGCTCCTTTAAAAAATGATTTAAAAAAATCTTTTCATGTACAGATTGGAAGAGAGTTGGGGCCTTCTAGGTCTTTGGGTGTGGTCTTTTGACTGAGTCCAAGTTTTACAGAACAAATCCTTTTATTAAGGCAATTTATTCTGTGAAGTTTGGATTCAGTCAAAGGGCCACACTTGAGTACCTCGAGGGCCACATGTGGCCTTGAGGCCACAGGTTTCTCCCCCACACCCCTCCCTATTCCCCCAATTATTGGACAGTTGGCAGCTGAGGTCCCTTCCTACTTTGAAATTCTGTGATTTGGTAATAATTGAAGCACAGTCTGTGTAAAGTGCTTTGTGAACTATGAATGTGAGGTATATTTATGTGAGTCATTATTCCTATAGGTAACAACTCTCAAAGTCCTAGCAGGGGCAAGCCTGGCAGAAATGAAGGAAAAAATAGCTAATTTGAGGTCCTATTGTCAAACCAGTCACCCAGAGGAAGGATCTGAACAGCTGGGAGCAAAGAGGACTATCAAAGAACATAATAACATCTCTTAGAAATAAAGAAAGGGCCTTGTTTAATAGATAAAAGAGTCCTGGAGTCTATTGTGACTTTCACTAAACCCAGGTCCATTCTTTATTGTGGAGTTTGATGATATTCTTAGTTGCCTAGACTCGTTCTGGCTCTGGATTTCCACAGAACCATTGATTCTTGTTTCCTGGGTGTTACTTGTTTCAGGACTGGGATCTTACTTTCTTTTAATCCTATACTTAGAGGGCTGAAATACAAGAAGGACCAATTGTGTCAACTGAGGAAAAAATTGCTTGGTCTTTTCAGGTATTCTTAAACTCCAGGCCTTTTTTAATCATCTGAAGACTTAGAGAAGAAATAATGGCATATTTTTATTTCTAAACTACGAACCATGAACTGTATGAATTATCTTATTCTGAAGCAAGGACACCTTTTAAAATTAAATGTATCATAACAAGATATGTACACAAGTCCAGCTTCTCCAAGGCCAGAAAAAGAATAATTAGTAATGACAACATATTTAGTGTGTTAAGATTTTCAAAGTGCTTTACAAATATTATCTCATTTGATCCTCACAACAACCCTGAGGTGGGTGTTATTATTATCCTCATTTAATAGATGAGGAAACTGAGGTAGAGAAAGGTTAAATGACTTATTCTGGGTCACACAGTTAAGATTTATGAGGCATTTCAATATTAACTTTTTTTTCATTCACTTCTACCAGATTTTAATATTAAATGAACCATTAGACCTTTCTAACAACTTTAGCACTTTTTTTATACCAACTAACTGAAAGAAAGAGAAGAGGAGAGGGAGAAAGGGAGATAGAGAAGGGGGGATAGGAAGAGACAGAAAGTCAGAGAAAGGGAGAGGAGAGAGAGACAGAGAGAGAGACAGAGAGAGAGACAGAGACAGAGAGAGAGACACACAGAGAGAGAGAATATTCTTACCTTGTACTGGGACCCATGGATAGATTCAGGGGGTTCATGAATTTGGATGAGAAAAATATAATTGGTTTCCTCTGTAATCTTACATACTATTATGCATTTAAAAACAATTGTGAAAGGAGATCCATATGTTTCACTAGACTACCAACGTGGGTATGTTCCACAAAGAAAGGTTAACTGTCCCTGAAATAGTAGATTAAGTTTAGTGTCAAAAAATCACAGATTAAAGTACTACCTTTAACACATACTGACCCTATGATCATGGGCAAGTCACTTAACCTTCAGTCAACTGTGTCTCAGTAAATTTTCTAAGATTATATGGTGGCCCAGGTCACATTTCTCGACCCCAATGGCTATCTATATTCCAAGTGAAATTCCAAAATAATGCATCATTCTTGTCCTAGGCACACACACAAAAAAGTGCTAGTGCTGGCTCTATTCCTGCTATAGAAGTCTTTGTCAAAAAAATCATAGAAATTATTCTTGATCGATATAAATCCCAAATTTGGGGGGCGGGGTGAGGGAGAGGATGGAAGAGGGTAATGGAGTTCTGAGGTTCCCTGAGGTAGATCTGGGCTGTTACATTGGCAAGTCTCCTGTCTCTATCCACTCTGTCTAGATTTTTACTTGGGAGACCAGACAAATAAGGTTTTCATTAGCAGATATCAAAAAAAAAAAAAAAAACTAAATTGTATCCACAAATCATAGAAAGCATAGCTTTAGGCAAGGGGCATCTTTTGCTATTACCTAATTCCTCTCTGTTCAGATTCAACCCCAAAATCTCATGGAAATGCCAGACTTCTTTAGCCCAGAAGGCTGCCCACCCCCTTCCCCAATCTCTTGACAGTTCTATCCCCTTCTCCCTGAAACATTTTCTATGAAACAATCCAACATTTGATTCGAGTTTTCCTTTTTCCCTGGGCACATTTCCGGAGCTCAGTTCTTCCAAAGACCCACATGAGATGCCAGGCCTACCCCCATATCCATAATAGTGAAAGGATGGGGCAAAAGAAGGAGGAAGTTAAGAAAATGGAAGGTAGTGGGAAACCTAGAGTGCCAATCTCATCAGCCCAAGAGTGTCAAGTGGGGAAAGTCTCTGCTGAGATTAAAAAAAAAAAAAAAAACTTTGCCTGGGCAGTCAAAGACTCCTTATTTCACTTACTGACAGAAATGCCTTTGGGATCTCTGGTTTCTCCCCTGTATCATGTTCTTGGAAATGAACCATTAAGCAGTCATTTTCATCTCTTTCCTAAATGCCTCTAAACAGTTTTTTTGTGTCCAGGCATTTTATGTTTATGACAAGTTATCTCATCTTCAAAGAAAATGCCCTTTTTTCCCCTACCTTGTTGGCATATCTCACCATCTCTTCCCTAGGATGGGAAGTTTTTGCAGTATGTTTCCCCTTCATGATCTTGGGTTTTTCCCACGATAAGATTACACAATTCTATATGCTACCAGCACAGGAATAGTGCATGAACTACAAGTGAACTCTAACATCTCAACTTGACATTCCATATCTTTAAAAATACATCTATATCCAGCAAAGCAAGATTTGAATATTAATCTCTTCAATGGGAAGTGTGGTGGAGACATAGGACTCCCTGCTTGTGTTTCCTGTGGGTGAGGAACTAAGTCTTTTCTCTCCGAGGGAGGGACAAAAAAAGAGTGTAAAATGAAATAATTTAAGTGCCAAGAACAATTCAGGAAGAACCTGAGTGGAAGGCAAGGAGTCCCAAGAGGGTGAGCAGGCAGCCCAGGTCACTTAACAGAAAGGGAAAAAGCAAAATTGGGCTCTTTGGGGGGAAAATTCTGAGGTCCCAAAGATTACTGGACAAGAAGAAGGAAGAATGAGCATCAGGGCCACCTTGGAATCTTGGAAACAGAGATATTTTGTCAAACCAATGTCTTAATTCATCTTCTGCCTTTGGGAGAGATCAGTGGATCTGTTCTTTTTCCATCAGCTCTCTAAGAGTGGTGGCTGAGAGGCCATGAAGAAGGCAGAAAGAGAATTTCATTTCCCAGAGGATTTGGTTCAGTTGAACATACATTTATAGGGTCCTACAATGTGTAAACTACCATGCCAGGTAGTGCAAATACAAAGATGAAATGGAAAACAGCCCCTACCTTCCAGATACTTGTATTCTGTTCATTCAGTGTTAGAGTGAGGAGAAAATTAAATTTAACCAAAAATATAAACTGAAGAGGCTGAGAACTCAGACAGCTAGGAGAGACAAAAGCATTTATAGCAGGAAAGAACATTAGGAAAAAAAACCTGGTACCAAGGTTTTTAATCTTTCTTTTTGGAGGAGGAGTCATGAACCCCTTTGACAGTCTGGTAACATCTATGGGTCCCTTCTCAAAATAATGTTTTAATTTTTTCTAATTTTAATTAATTAATTTAATTTAATTTTAAATCAAAATACATAGGGTTACAAAGATAACCAGTTAAGTTGAAATAGTTATATAATTTTTTAAGTTCACAAAGAACCTTAGATCTACTAGTATAATTCACCCAGTTTATAAAGTAGAAAACAGGTCTGTAGAGATCAAGTAACACAACCAAGGCTATACACTTAGCAAAGAGTAGAGTCAGAATTACAAACTGCCTCTGCCTTTATATTGCATTCTCCTTCCATTGTACCATGCTGCCCAACACTAGGGAAATTGACTCAGAAGCTCTAGAATAGAATAGTCTCGACATTTTCAATGCTGGTTTCTAATAGGTGGTTGTTTTATTACTAAGTGTTATTTCCTGGTTTGATTGAGATGATGCAATATGAATGCTAGGTGGCTTAGTGGATACAGCTCCAAGTCTAAAGTCAGTAAGACCTGAGTTCAAATCTAGCCTCAGACACCGACTAGCTGTGTACTCACTTAACCCTGTTTCTTCATCTATAAAATGAGCTGGAGAAGGAAATGGCAAATCACTTCAGTATCTTTGCTAAGAAAACGCCAAATGGGGTCATGAAGAGTCAGGCACAACTTATCAACATAAAATGCATATCTTTTTGCTAAGAAGAGTGAAAAGCAAGATGGTCAACCCCATCAAGGCCAATGCCCTGGCTCCAGTATGCCAAAGAACATTGTGGGAGGGGAAGATTACCCTCTTTGACCTCCTACACACACACACACACACACACACACACACACACACACACACACACACACAGAGTCTAGCTTGTTAGAGTAATCTTTCTTTGTCTTCATAGACAATTGTTCCAGTTTATAATGATATTTTGGAGGCTGAAAGAAGCCATTCTCTAAAGAGTAACACAGGCCAGTGGAGTAATGCAGAGTACTGGGGTAACAAATCAGGAAGACCTGGGTTCTGCCATGACTCTGAGCAAGTCATTTCATCTCAGTTTCTTCATCTATAAAATGAGGAAGCTATACTCAATTACTTACCTAGATGGTCTCTCCCAGCTCTCAGTCTATACTCCCATGAGTATTATATTAAAGCAATAGTCCTTCGTTAGATAGCTTAGCATAGTGGGAAGAGGATTGAATTTGCAATCATAGGGCCTGGGTTTGAATTTTGGCTCTGCCTCTAACTATCTGTATGACCCTGGGCAAGTCACTTAGACACTTTGGACATTGGTTTCCTCATCTCTGTTATAAGGGGGTCAGATGAATGATGTCTAAGATCCTTCTCCCCTTAGGTTTTGTTACAAACATGTATTAGTCTATAATGTATAGGTTTAGAGAGTTGATTAAATCTCAGGGAAGCTTTATGCAAGGGCAAAGAGCTAAGAAATATTCAAAGCAGGTCTTCCTCACCCAAGTCCAAAGCCCAAACTACTACACCTCCCAGCCTCTCTCTGTGTGCCAATGTTCAACATACCTAGAGTTCAATGTCTCCTCACCTCTACTCTTTGGAATCCCTGGTTTCCCTCCATGCTTAATTTATACTCCACTTCTTACTTGAGACCTTGGCTGATTCCCACAGGAGCTAAACCAGCCTCACAAACTACCAGACATTGCTTGTATGTACTTTGTATATATTTTGCATTTAACAATATGTGTACATATGTAATGGAAATGCAGATTTGAAGATCTTCCCTGCCCCTAGGCCCTTTGATTGGCTTAAGAGACTTTGATTGGCTTAAGTGACTCTGAGAACCTTCTTTAATTTGAAAGTATATTCTGCCCCCTAATAGGCTGAATGTGGTCACATGGAGCCTGTGGTGGGAGGCTTGGTTTTCAGGAATGACCATACCTTGATGCCCTGTGATTGGGCAGTGGGTCAAAAGTGTGGTTACATTCTCTGAGCCAGGAGAAGACTATATAATCCCTGATTTGAGGCTTTGTTTTGGGGGGCTCACTTTGAGAAGTGTTGTGTGATTTGACCAGATGAGACTCTGAGCAGCTGTTGAGAGCCCCCCGGCTTTGAAACCCAGATGTTGATGCTTCCCTCTCTGGTAACTGTGATTTTGATATTGATAATGGTTGGACAGTTTGGAAGCCTGTCTGTTTGATCTGTCTGTATACTCTGAAGTTTGGGGTGCTGACTTTTTTCCCCTGAACTACATAATATATGTTTGTTTGATTAAAGTAAGCTTGTTAACTGATTTTGAGTTGCTTTCCTTTATAAAAACAAATCTGGGAACCTGTGTTGGCAGCCACTCTGGGGATGCTGGCGTGCTTGCTGCTACAACATGTTGTTTCCCCTATAATAGGGCTTCTGTATGATTTTTGTGTCATGGCCCCTGTTGGCCATCCCATTAAGTCTATGGACCCCTTCTCAAAGTGATGTTTTTTCATGCATAAAATGAAAATCATAGGATTATAAAGGTACCTAATTATATTGAAATAGTAAAAATTATATAATATATATATATATATATATATATATATATATATATATATATATATATATATATTTTAATACAAGGTAAAGGATCCCAGGTTAGGAACGTCCTGCTCTACAGAATTTAAACTCCTTGAGGGTAGGGACTCTTTAGTTTTTGCTCTTGTATCTAGCTTAATTCCAGGTTGCAAGTAAGGTTGTGTTAATTGACTGACTTATCTGTGATGTCCCTCTAATGATGCCCATTCCTGTTTGTCTTCATCCTACAAAATTGTCATCCATATCCTCCCATCAGATCACCAAAGGGGATCCATCCAACATGTTGGAGGCAATGTTCAAGTTCTCTCAATATCATAAAGATATCATGGAGCATGGAAACTGTTCATCAATTACTTCTCCCTCTTTCCAACACTCCATCTCTCTTGTTATATGACCAGCCCATCTTCTTTTCTGGTCACACAGTTCTCTGATGACACCTTTTATACCATATGCCATAATAATTCTTTGTAAAGTACTGTGTTCTATTTGCATCCATCATTCTTATCCATTGTCCTTAACCTTCATTTCTTTTAAGATCATAGTGGTCTTCAGAGGAACATGTATGCAAGGCCAAGAAGCAACAGTTAGAACTAAACATGGAAGAACTGGTTCGTTTAAGATGGGAAAAGGAATATGACAAGGCTATATATTGTCACTTTATTTATTTAATTTATATATAGAATACATTGTGGGAAATGACAGACTGTATGAATCAAAAACTTGAATTAAGGTTGCCAGGAGAAATATCAAAAATCTCAGATATGCAGATGATACCATTTTGATGAGAGAAAATGAAGAGGAATTAAGAAGCCTCTTGGTGAGGGTGAAAGAGGGGAGTGGGAAAGCTATCTTAAAGCTTAACATAAAAAGAAAAAAACACTACCATCTTGGCAACTGGTGCCATCACTTCCTGGCAAATAGAGGGAGAACAAATGGAAGCAGTGTCAGACTTGGGCTCAAAGATCACTGCAGACAGCAACTGCAGCCATGAAATTAAAAGATACTTGCTCCTTGGAAGGAAAGCTATGAGAAATCTAGACAGTATGCTAAAAAGCAGAGATATCACCTTCCTGACCAAGGTCTGTATAGTCAAAGTCCAAATATGTATATTTGGACCATAAGGAAAGCTGAGCACTGTAGAATGGACGCTTTCAAATTGTGGTGTTGGAGAAGACTTTTAAGAGTCCATTGAACAGCAAGGAGATCAAATTAGTCAATACTTAAGAAAATTAATTCAGGCTATTCACTGGAAGGTAAAATTCTGAAGCTGAAGCTTCAATACTTTGCCACATAGTGAGAAGACAGAACTAATTGGAAGAGACCTTGTGCATATGTATACATATACATACATGTATACATGTGTATATACACACACCCTGTTTTGGGAAAGATTAAAGGCAAAAGTAAAGAGGGTTGGAAGAAGATGAGATGGATAGAGGGTGTCATGGAAACAGTGAACATGAACTTGGACAGACTTTAAGAGATAGCGGCGGATAGAAGGACTTGGAGTGTCATGATTGAACTATTGAATAACAACATAGTGATCCATGATTCAGAGCCCTATTGGGTGGTTGGAAGAATATCAGTGTTTAAAAAAAAAAAAAAGATGGGTCTTTATTTCAGGGAAGAGCTTGAAAGGGGCAAGACAAAGTAAAAGACTTTATCTCCAGCCTGGAAGAATTTGTAGCTTTTGATATTTTTCCAGTCCCCACCCCCTTCACACTCCTCACCCTTAGCTCCCCTTCTCTTACATTGCCCTTCATTGTAATTCTGACTTGGTCACTTGACTGCCCCCTGAAGACTTGAAAATATTGCATGCTCTGCACTGGACTCATTATTCAAGCTTGCTATTTAAGGAACTGAAGAATCCAATTACTAACCCTCAGACCTGATTGAAAATTAAGGGATTAGGGGTGGCTAGGTAGTTCTGTGAATAGAGTACTGGCCCTGGAATCAGGAGGACCTGAGTTCAAATCCGGTCTCAGACACTTAACACAAAAACTAGCCATGTGACCTTGGGCAAGTCACTTACCCCCAATTGCCCTCTAAAAAATGGCAAAAAAAAAAAAACAAGAAAATTAAGGGATTAAAATTCATAAAGCTCATAGAAAGTGATAGATACATACATACATGCATGCATGCATACATACATAGATAGATAGGTGGGTGTAGGGAAGACAGAATTTTATAGGCAATACTCACTATGTTGATTAGGATGTTTAAGAAGCAAAGAAGGAAGATTTGTGAACTTTTTTTTTAAGTAACTATATTGCTATACATTATTATAGCTATGTATATAACTGCATATAGTTATATATGGATAACTTGTATATACCCATGCATATGAATATGTATATATACACACAAACATGTTTGTATATTTGTAAATTTGTGTGTATATAGATATATGTATGGACACATGCATGTATGCACATGTGCATGTGTATATATATTCATATATGTATACATGTGTGTTAATATACACTCTGCGTTTAATCTTGAATTATATATGGTCGAGGGCAAGCAAGAAAAGGAACTCATGATCACATAGCTTAAGGAAGAAATGTTTTTTAATGAAGGAACAGGAAACAGATGGAACAATTGAGGTTGTCTCCTGAGTGGTCTGGAGAAGTTGGTAATAGACTTTATAAAGGAAGAAAAAAAATGTAGTTCTGATAATATCCTTTAACTCATAACCAGATAAACTAGATCCTTAAGCTCTTCTGTCTGGTCCCTGACTCTCTCTTCCCTGTCCTTCACTTACTGATAGGGTAATGAATCCTGAGTCTACATCACCCGACCTTTTGGCCCATAAGCATTTAGCCAGCCCATCTGGTTTCCATGATAAGTCCTCCCTGTGCCAAACCTTTGTCTAGTTCTATTATCAAGGAGGGGACATAATATAACAATGAGCTTGCCAAATAGAGACTAGAAAAGGTGCTATAGCTAAGAAGGGTATTCCACCTTGGCATGGATTATAGAATCTTCTCTAAAACAGGGATCATACATAGGTTTAAAGCTGGATGGGACCTCAAAGGGTATCCAGTCCAGACTTCTCATTTTACACTTTAGGAAACTAAGGCCAGGCAGGTTAAAGGACATAGGTCATGTAGGTAGTGATGATTAAAGGCAGGATTTGACCCCAGGTCTGTATCCAAAGCCAATTGTGCCTTCTACTATGTCACACTTCATACTATATGTCTGAAATGACTCTATAGTCAAGGAGATGGGAATGTCCTAGTTGACCGTGAAAGGTCTCATTCAATCTTCTCTTTGGAAAGAAATTTTCTACTTTTGTAGGCCCTTTGGTCTCACTCTACTTGAATTGTTCTTCAGATCTGTTCCTAAGTATAACTTTCCTTCTGACCCATGGAAAACATCTGCCTCTTAGGGACCAGGGTGGCAGCCAGAGTGAGAGGTAGAGTACAAGGGCATTATGAAAGAGGTGTTGAGAACTGTAAAGATGAAGTCAAAGAAGGGAATTATTGGGAGCATTTGATACTTTGAGGTTTCTCCAACCTTGGATCTTTCTTCACTTTTAATAATTTAGGGGGCAGTGACATAATAAACCAGGGATACTTATTAGAGGATGATAAAGAGGGCAGCATGGATCTCTCTAATGGGGATTATTTGGCAAGAATTGTGTGGAAAGATTCCCCCCTCCCCCATCAACTGTCTAATGGATAGATTCCTGGCTGGGTTCTGATTAAAGTAGGGAGGGTTTAGGTGACTTATTCAAAGACACAAAGCCTGCAGTTTCCCCTTCAGGAAAATGAGGATAATCATAATTTGGCACTTTTCCTCCTCACAGGAATACTGATTAATGAGAACATAGTCATAAAACACTTAGTGACATGGAAAAAAGGAGTCATGTTATCTGGCAGAAAACTCCCTTTCTACCTTCCCAAGACAAGTAGCAACTGATGGCAAGGGGGTAGAAAAGAACCTAGATTTGCCAAAAATCAATCAACAATTTGATCTAGTAGTGCTATGAGGTACTGGGGCAGATAGAAAGTATAGGTAAGATGTGGTCCTTGCCTTCATGGAGCTTACCAGAAGAATGCCAGAAAAAGGTAGAAAATCAACCAGTATTTAAGCACCTGCTTTGCTTGGAGAACTTTCTCACAATAGAATGATAGTCTTATTGGAAAGATAGGGCATAAACAATCAACAAGCATCTTTTCTGTACCAGGTAGCATACTAGGCAATGGGGATACAAAAAAATTTGAAATAATCCCTGGAAATATAAGATTATAGTAGGAAAGATATCCTAAGATGGCCTTTGAATCAATCCTTTGAAATTCAGCACTTAAGTATCCAACATGGTATGTCAATAACCTATCTTGCTTTGGCAGCAAGAAGGGTCCAATTTATCTTTCGGTGGTTCTATATATTCACATAGGAGCCGCACCCAGGACACCTGGCACACATACATCTCTCAGAAAACCTGCCAGTGCCTAAATGGGAAGAGTATTGTTGAACCTTCACCCTTCTTAGTTAGTTCCACAGCCCAGTGATCCATTTGGTTATTCCAATTCTGTTCTACCTTGGATTATAGTCTGAGAAGTTAGGCATGGAGTTTCTATCGTGTTATTCTTCAGACAGTGGTACCCTTGATAGATATATCCTGCCAAAGGGCAACCAGATCTTTGGTCACTTCTGGACAATCATCCACTAATTGCATCTACATTCATCCACTAATTGCATCTACACTCATCTGGGAGTGCCTTCCTTAGTTAGCACTGTAACTAAGACCATAGTAATAGAGAATTTTAGCAACAGAAAGCTAGAAAACATGGGAGTTTAGGGGAGAGGAGTCGCTAACAGTAGTTTCAAAGAGAGTTCATTAATGACTATTACCAAGGATAACAATAGGTATTGAATCTATTGATAGAAATAGAAATAGATATAGACACAGACACATATATAGATACGGACACAGATAGACATAAAGACAACTATAGACACAGACACATATACAGCTATAGATATGGCTACAGATATGGATACAGATATAGATATTCTCTAAGAATTTGTGACTATTGGCATAGAGAGCTCCTAGAGAATGAAATTCCTTCTCTACCAATGCAAGACAGCATCTTTTTTGTAACTTATGGTCTTAGAATGTTACTGATGGGGCGGCTAGGTGGCCCAGTGAGTAGAGCGCTGGCCCTGGAGTCAGAAGGACCTGAGTTCGGTTCTGGCCTCAGACACTTAATGCACACACAAAAACCTAGCCATGTGACCTTGGGCAAGTTACTTAACCCCAATTGCCTTCCAAAAAAAAAAAAAAGCAAAAAAAAAAAAAGGAAGAATGTTACTGAGAACAAGAGGTTAAAGGAGGGTCCTTTCCATCCTGTGGGGTGTGTATATGTGTATGTTTGTATATATGTGGTTTTGCATTTCCTTCTTCCTCTTTCCTATTTTTAAGAATGTAATTGACGGGGTGGCTAGATGGCCTTAGGCAAGTCATTTAATTCCAATTGCCATGCCTTCCCCCCTTGCAAAAGAAATGAATGAAGAAACAAATAAATTAATTAATAAAATGTAAAAAAAAAAGCCTTAAAACATATAAAATTAAAAAAAAAACCATAGCCTTGCACAGGGTCTTAGTCAACATGCATCAAAGATAGGATTTGAACTTAGTTCTTTTTGGCAGTGGCCCCAGCTCCCACCACACTACATATCCCTTACTAAGAACAATTTACAGAATTTGCCACCGACTTGTCCCTTCAAAGGTAACATATCTCCTTGCTGTTGAATATGGTGGTCCTATCTTGCCCATACTATGATAATCATTGTCATCAATCTTGTATTTCAGGGCAGACTGGCCAACCTTGGTTTAGAGTGGGGTGAATTTGAAAGATATTCTGGTTGAGATAAGGTATAATTCTTAGGGAATATCAATATCTACATATCATTATATTGTCTCTATAATTCTATATCTGTTTCTATATGTATGTCTGTGTATCATCTATGTTGTTGTTCAGGTGTTTCAGTTGTATCTGACTCTTTGTGACCCCATTTTGAGTTGTCTTGGCAGAGACACTGGAATGGTCTACCATTTCCTTCTCCATCTCCTTTTTTTTTTTTAAACAAATACTTTATTAACTTCTGTTTTAAATCATTCATTTCCGCCAGATTTTGAGTTACAATCATTTTCCCCCCATTATTCCCCTACCCAACCTCCCAGAATAGCAGTCCCACAAGATATCGCTTCCTCCAATCTGCTCTCTCCCATACCTTCTCCCATACCCCCATCGACTTTTCCATTGGAGGAAGATGAATCTTTGTGTCCCAATGCCTGCACATCTTATCTCCCAATTATAGGCGTTTACGACCTTGAATTTCAGATCCATTTCCTTCCTCCCTTGTCACCCATTCCTTCTTGGGATATAAGTAATTCAGTATATGTTGTACATGTCTAGCTATGCAAAACATTATCATAGTAGATATATTGTACAAGGCTGCTTATAATTTCCTCCCACTCATCCCACCCCCCACCTGGTCCATGCCCTACATGATCCTGTCCCTCTTCTATAGTGGGTACTTCCAACCTCCCCTCACCCCAAGGATGCCCTCCCATCCATCATCCCTCCTCTCATCCCCCTTCCCCTATCCTGCTGCAGGTTGAGATATCCCATTTAGTATGTATGTCATTTTCTCCCTGAACCAGATTCAATGTGAATGTGGTTTTGCCTTTTTAGCCTTCCTTATTCTCCCCCTCCTTGCACCCACTTCCCCTACATGAGATAGTTTACCCTACCATGTCTCTCCCCATCTCCTCTTGCCACTTTCCTCTCTCGCCTCATAATTTCATCCCTTGAGTACTCTCCCTTCCCAACAAAATCAACCTATGCCCTCTATCCATATATAACTGTAACCATATACACACACATTCACATATGTATTCGTATGACCACACCCCCTTCTTCCATTATTTTCATAGTGGGAAAGATATCATCAGTCACAGATATTGCTTTTCCATATAGGAATGTAAATAGTTCAACTTTGATAAGTTCCTTTTGATTTCTTTTCCCTGATTACCTTCTCAGGCATCTCTTACTTCTTGCATCTGGATGTCAAATTTTCTATTCAACTCTGGTTTTTTCCTCAAGAATGCTTGAAAGTCCTCTATTCCACTGAATGACCATATTTTCCCCTGAAACAAAATACTCAGTTTTGCTGGGTAGGTGACCCTTGGGTTCATTCCCAGTTCTTTTGCCCTCTGGAATATCATATTCCATGCCCTTCGATCCCTCAGTGTAGAAGCTGCCAGGTCCTGGGCTATTCTGATTGTGTTTCCACAATATTGAAATTGTTTCTTCCTGGCGGCTTGTAGTATTTTCTCCTTGATCTGGGGATTCTGGAACCTGGTTATAATATTTCTGGGAGTTTTCTTTTTGGGATCTTTTTCAGGAGGTGATCGGTGGATTCTTTCAACCTCTATTTTGCCCTCTGGATCTAAAACATCAGGGCAGTTTTCCTTGAGAATTTCTTGAAGGGTGATTTCTAGGTTCTTTCTTTGATCATGGCTTTCAGGTAGTCCAATAATTTTTAAATTGTCTCTCCTGGATCTATTTTCCAGGTCAGTGGTTTTCCCATGAGATATTTCACATTGCCTTCTAATCTTTCATTTGTTTGGATCTGCTTAACAGCATCTTGATTTCTCATAAAGTCATTAGCTTCCATTTGCTCCAGTCTAACTCTGAAGGAATGAATCTCCTCAGTGAACTTTTGAGATTCTTTTTCCATCTGGCAAATTCGACTTTTTAAGGCATTCTTCTCCTCATTGCCCTTTTGGGCCTCCTTTGCCATTTGAGTTAGTCTATTTTTTAAGGTGTTGTTTTCCTCAGTCAGGCTGTTGACCCTCATTTCATACTTTTCCTGCATCCTTCTCATTTCTCTTTCTAATTTTTCCTCCACTTCTCTTATTTGATTTTTAAAGTCCTTCTTAAGGTCCTCTATGGCCTGCAACCACTCATGTTCTGGGGCTTTTGGAGCAGGACTTCTGACCTCACAGTCCTTTTCCCGCTCTATGCCCCCAAAATAGGAGTCTAGGGTTGCATTTTTCTGTTTCCTTTGCCTTGGCATGTTGCCACTTAATTGCTTGACTTTTGGGCTTGTTGCCACACTATGGCTTTAAGGCCAGCTAGAGGAATTTTCGTCCCGAACGTGTGGGGGGCAACTTCCGTTTCTGGCAAGCTGTAAACCCACCCACAACTTCCACCCTAGATCACAATCCAGATCCAGGGAGGTTAAAGCAAGAGCGATTACCCCCCAAGACTGATCGCTGGATCTCCCCACGATTTGTAGGCTGGGAGCCGGAAATGCCTCTGAAAACTACACAGTGGCGTGTCTCCTCAGCAGCTTCTAGCCCCCAGGGGAGGGAGCTGACGCATTCCCCAAATACAGGTCCCAAAGTCCATAGGACACTAACCTCTTACTTTGTCCTAGGCAAGTCTATGTTGATAATTCTGGAATCTCCACAGTTCCTGGTGTTCTGGGGTTCCTCCAGCCGGCTGCTGGCCCTGCCGCCCTGGGGCTAAAACCTCGGCTCACGTGGACCTGGGCTTGGCTCGGCTCCTGCGCTCTGCGCGCTGCCGGCTCCCAGACCACTGCGCTGGTCCTTCCTGCAGGGTGCTGGGCTGTCCTCAGCGGGAGGTTAGCTTCTCTGTGTCGTTCTGTGGGTGCTGGGGCTCCAGAAGATTTTCAGAGTCCTTTTTTACATAGTTTGTGGAGAATCTGGGGGCAGAGAGGCTTGGACGAGCTGTTTCTACTCCGCCATCTTGGCTCCGCCCCCCTCCATCTCCTTTTACAGATGAGAAATCTGAGACAAACAGGGTTAAGTGACTTGCCCAGGGTCACACAGCTAAGGAGTGTCTGAGGCCAGATTTGAACTCAGGAAGATGAGTTCTGACTTCAGGCCCAGCACTTGATCTACTGCACTACCTAGCTGCCTCTATTATATATATATCTGCCATCTATTACCTCTCTACCTCTTTTGTCAAGTGGCCACAGTTGTTCCTCTGTTTGATACCATAGGGTTCTAGTATAAGTTGAACAGTTCTTAGTTATAAGTACAACTCAAATAAGTTCTGAGAATGTTTATTCCAATGCCCAGAAGAGTCAGGCCCCTGAGCCTAGATGATACTTCCTTACCTAAGAGAAAGAAATAACAAATGAAAACAAAACAAACAAAACCAGCCAAACAAAGAAACAGGCTCCATCTTCAAGACCATGTGTCAAGACATGGGTGGGCAAAGAATGGCCCAATACCTCTCCCTCCCGCAAACACAACCAGCATGAAAGAGCACCTGAACCATCTGTTAATATCTTTTATAAGCAGTCTAAGTTCTCACTCAATAGCCAATCAAAAAGATGCTCTTGTCGAACACTGTACGCAGTAACAACCGCAGTGTATGATGACTAATTTTGATAGACTTAACCCTTCTCAGCAATGCAAGGACCTAAAACAATTCCAAAGGACTCATGGAAAATGCCATCCACATCCAGAGAGAGAACTATGGAGTCTGAATGCAGAGTGAAGGAGACTATTTTCTCTTTTATTGGTTTTTTGTTTTTCTTCTTTCTCGTGGTTTCTTCCATTCATTCTAATTCTTCTATACAACATGACTAATGTGGAAATATTTTCAACAAGAATGTATATGTAGAGCCTATATCAGATTGCATGGTGCCTTGGGGTGAGAAGAGAGAAGGGAAGGGGAGAAAATTTAAAACTTATGAAAGTGAATGTTGAAAACTAAAAATAAGTGAATAAACTAAAGCTAAAAAAAAAAAAAGACAGATCCTCTTGTCTAAATGGTGAGCAGAGTAGAAATAAAACCTACCTATGTAATCCCTGAAGTCCAAGTGAGAACTGAATTAAGCAGAGGACTTTCAGCATATTTACAAAGACCAGGCTCCTTTTGTCCAATCATAGTCTTCCATGACATACCAATAGCTACTGACCCTGTGACTTCATTGGCATAGTGAGCTCCTGGTGAGGAGCTTCCTCTTTGAATGCATGCCACCAACTTCTAAACAACTTGTAGTCTTAAATAGCTGCCCAGTGATACTTAAAGGGCGAATTACTTGCCCAGGGTCACACAACCAGCATATGTAAGAAGTAAAGCTTGAAACCAGATCTTCAAAGAGTTAAGGCCAACTCTCTATCCCTTATATCATGCTGCCTTCCCACATGGGTTCTTACTGTTTCCTAATTATTTCAGGTGTTAACCTTAAACCTTAACTTCACCAAATGGAAACTTGTCCACAAGGGGGTTATGGAAGCTCCTGTGGAGCCAACCTCTGAGAATTTTTGTTGTGTTACCTATATGCTAAGAATATAGTAGACTCAGAAAGATTCCATCAAACAAGTATTTAGTGTTTGGATAGCTTTCTGGGAAGGGGAATCAGGATCTATTTGAAAATGAAGATAGTATAAAAACAAAAGATATTCATTTTCTTTGAAGGGAAATGTACTAGAGTGTTTCTGGAATATTTTATGTAATCTCAACGATTACATAAATGTAATAAACCTACAATGCATTTTAATAAGAACATCTTCACTCTTTGGCCCTTCTGGTAATGGATTATGTTTTAAAAAATATTCTAGCTTAACACGAATAATCTATATCAGATTGTTTACTGTATTAGGGAGGGGGAGATGATGAAAGGGATAGAATTTGGAACTCAAAACTTAAAAAAAAAGAACGTTAAAATTGTTTTTACATGTAATTGGGGGAAACTAAAGTAATAGTTGTTTTTTTTTTAATACTCTACTTTAACTCAAGGGGTTTTCCAGGACAATATTCATTCCAAAATTCTCTTTTAGCCCTCATTCTACCCACCACCATTGGTTCTTTCTTGCCAACTTCAAAGTAATAGGAAAAAGCTCTTTTATTTCTTATATGATTCTTGATCTAATAAGGGTTTCCATCTAGCCACATAAATGTGTTGTGGGGGGGAGGGGGAAAACATGTGGCCTCTCCCCTTCTGATTGGATGGCTCCTCTCAGAACCTTCATTTAATGAAGGAGCCCAGACCAGTCATGTCTCATTTCTCTTCAATCTGCATTTGGGCTTTTCTCTACCATGCCCCTGCTCTATTGTCCTCTCTACCGTACTGAGGTTCCTTTTATGTGCTGTCTTTCCCCATTAAAATATAACCTCCTTGAGGGCAGGCACTATAATTCTTCTTGCTGATATTTATATTCCCAGTGTATAACACAGTGCCTGGAACATAGTAAGTGCTTAATAAATGCTTGTTGAGTGACTGAATGAAAAAAAAAAATCCTGGAGGCGGATAGGTGGCATAGTGAATAGAGCACTGGCCCTGAAGTGAGGAGGGCCTGAGTTCAAATCCTACCTCAGACACAACACAGTTACTAGCTGTGTGATCTTGGGCAAGTCACTTAACCCCAATTGCCTTGCCTTCCCCACTCCAAAAGAAAAAGAAAAAAAGAAATGCTATTATAACATACTGAGTAAGTATTTGCTTAGCCTTTACCCTACCTGCTTGAAGACCACCAAGGATAGGGAACTCATTTCTTCCTGAGATGGCCCATTTAACTTTGGGATATCTTCAATTGTTAAGGAAGTTTTTCCTTAGATCAAGCTAAAATTTCCTTCTTTGAAATTTCTGCCGTTTCCTCTTAATTCTGCCCTCTGGAACTAAACAGAGTATATGTAATCTCTCTTGTACATGACTCCCCTCTAAATACTTGAAGACAGCTGTCATCTCTTCCTTGGGTTTTCCCTTCTCCAGTTAAAATGTATCTAGTTCATTTAACCAATCTTCATATAGGGTGAACTTGAAACCTCATGCCATCCTTTCAATACATGCTACCTTATCAATGTTCTTTCAAATGTATAGTACTCAGAACTGAACACAGAATTCCATATGTGCTCTGGCCAGGGCAGGGGAAAGGGATTTTCTCCCGTTTCTGAAAGCTGGGAACCAAGTCCTTCAGCACTGAGCTCCATGTGTCCTCAGAAGTTGTCAGAGGAGCTCTGGAAAGTACCCCATAGGAAAGGTCCTATAGGCCACCTCCAATCATAATCTATGACATGCAATCCTTTGAAAAAAGTTGAAATAAAATATACACAAAATAAATACAAGGAAATTTAGTAGGGAGGACACTAGCAGGTGGAAAGACTAGGAATGATTTCATATAGAATGTGGTGCTTGAACTGAGGGAGGGAGTACATTCCTGATGTGGGAAGAGCCTGGGCAAAGGCATGGAAAT
The DNA here is from genome assembly GCA_011680675.1 of Gymnobelideus leadbeateri. Lineage (NCBI taxonomy): Eukaryota > Metazoa > Chordata > Mammalia > Diprotodontia > Petauridae > Gymnobelideus > Gymnobelideus leadbeateri. Next base: position 90,346 of record WOXC01003905.1, read on the forward strand.
TAGAAGTGGAATTTTTTGTGTGAAGAATGGCAAGAAAGCCAGAATCAAGCTCTTATCATGCTTTGGCTTTGTTGCTAATAAATTCTGCAGGAAAACAAGTCTCATTTCCCTAAACGTTTCCCCTTAGTTCATGCTCTCTGATTCTAAGAGACAGGCCTTAGTGATTAGGCCCACAAATTTGATGCATAATTTAACAGCAGGCTTGTGATCATCATATCTGATACTGTGATTTATATGAGTGTATCCAACTGATGTGTTTTTCAATATGCAAGCTAACAGTTTGATGTGTCTCTTGCTCCAGTTTAAGCAGTCTCTGTTTTCCTTAACTTCTTAAGTTACTTTTTTGGATTTTGGACCCTTCCACCCTCTCATCCTCCTTCCACCCAGCTCAGTATGTGACAATTTAGAGGGACTTTCTCCTTGAAGTATTGTCTTTTTCTTTCAATGCTGTAAGTTTTATAATGTAAAAGATAAAACCTGATCCACTTGGAAGAGTATCACAGCTGGAAGTGATAGCTTTCCCTCGACACTTCCCCAACATGGCAAATACATATGGTTAGTGTACCTGTTGATTTGCCACAGAACATTGTGGAAATTCTGGAAATTTTGCTTGGAAGAACACCAATGCTAAGCGTTGCTCCAGCTAAATAAGTCAGGGATTCTTCTACAATTCTCTTCATCTCAAAGGCCCTTGATATAATCTCCCACTCTGTCTTCCTTTCCTCACCTCTGATAAAGAAGTAGACCTTTTCCTTATGAAGGATAACCCCAACTATCTGCATGTACTTGATCCCATCCCCTCATGTCTAATCTAGCAATTGCATCTTCAATTACTCCCCCTCTTCTATCACTTCTACAAATTCTCTCTATTAAATGGTTCCTTCTTTATTACTTAGAAATATATTCTCGTCTCTCTAATTTAAAAAAAGTTCACCAAACCCTACCATCTCCTCAAGCTATTTTCCTAAATCTCTCCTCCCTTTCTCATCGAAACTCCTTGAAAAAGTTTTGTATACTTACTGCCTCCTCTTCTCTTCTCATTCACTCCTCAATGCTTTTTAATCCAACTTTCTACTTCATCACTCTGCTGAAATTGCTCCAAAGTGATCAATGATCTCTAATTCACCAAATCTAATAGTCTTTTCTCAGTCTTAATCCCTCTCAATCATCTGCTACATTTGATACAATTGACCACTCTCCTGCTGTTGATACTATCTTTTCCCTGAATTTTTGTGATACTACTCACTCTCCTGGTTCACCATCTCAGTCCAAATACTCCTCATTCTCCTTTCATGGGCTCATTATCCATTCCAAGTCCCCTGACTGTGGGTGGCCTGCATTATCAATTGCCTATTACATATTTCAAACCAGATGTACATCTTAAAACCAATGTGTATTAAACTGAACTAGTTCTCCTGCCCCCTAAACCGTCCCCTTTCCCAAACTTCTTTATTCCTGTCAAAGAAACCATCAGCTTTTCAGTCTCTCAGGTTGAGAAACTTCCTCGCTTCATACATTCAACCAATTGCCAAATCTTGCCATTTCATATTTAATATTATCTCTTACACTCCATCCATTCTCTCTGTTCATACAACTACCTCTATAGTTAAGGCTCTCATCATCCTTTACCTATGATGTTGGAGTAGCCTCCCAATTGGTGTCCCTGCCCAAGTTTCTCACTACTCCAGCCCATCTGAAATACCAGCCAAAGAAATTTTCCTTAAAGGCAGAACTGAATATGACTCCCCTACTCAGCTAAGTGGCTTTCTCTTTATTGCCTCTAAGATAAAATACATATTTCTTTGTTTAACTTGTAAAGCTGAATATAATATGGCCCTAAAAATCAGAGGATCTTTGTAGCCTCATCAGACCTTACTGTCTCTCCTAAACTCTGAGATGCATCCAAACTAGCCCTCTCTCTTTTCCTCACTCACAGCATTCTATCCAAATCTTGTCCCTCTACCTTTGCACTTGTCCACATGCCTAGAATGCACTTCCTCCTTAAATTCACCACATAGAGTCCCTCTCTTCCTTGGAGATGCATCTTAAGAATATCTCCTGCACAAAGCAACCCTCAAAAACTAGCTAGTGCCACCCTCCTAAACCTTGTGTTTAATTACTTTGTATTCAGGGAATGGGAGGAAGAACCAAGAGACCAAGCAATGAACATACATGAATGGGACTGGCAGCCTCTTGACAGACCTACACCTAGATCTCCCAACATCTAACTGGATTTTATTATTCAAGATTGATTCTACAGATAGGATTGCCCATTAAAGACTGAAAAACCAATGATATACTAAAGATATTCTCGAGGTTGAAGAAGATCAAGGAATGATTCAGGTTGTATCAATATAGATAATTTTACCAGTCAATGCTGATTTGGCTTGCTATGTCTCCTTCATAGATGATCATAGATGGGAAAATAAATGAAATCTGAGTTCATTTCTACAAGTCAGATAAAAACTCCTGTTATTATATTTGAAAGAACATAGTCTTTGTAGTCAGATGACATTCATTTCAATCCTGTTATGCTCCTGACTGTCTATGGGACTTTGTGAAAGTGACTTTACCACTCTTATCTTTAGTATTTCCATCTGTGAAATGACGTAGAGAAATGCTATTTCCTAGGGCCCCACCAGGTAGGCAGGGGGCAGCTAGGTGGCACAGTGGATACAATACCAGACCTGGAGTCAAGAAGACTCTTCTTTGTCAGTTCAAATCCAGCCTCAGACACTTACTAGCCGTGGGATCCTGGGCAAGTCACTTAACCCTGTTTACCTCTGTTGCTTATTTGTAAAATGTGCTGGAGAAGGAAATGGAAAACCATTCTAGTATCTTTGCCAAGAAATCCCCAGAAGGGGTTACAAAGAGTCAGAAATGACTGACAATGACTGAACTGAACACCATGTAGGCTAGACTAGCTTTTCTAGGTTAGCAAGCTAAGCTAATTCAATTCCTTAAGAAGTATTGAAACTCTTCTTGAGATTTGATTGACTAAAGGAATTGACTCAGGTTGTTAACTTGGCTTCCTGTCATAAAGATCTCCAGCTCCCTCTCTGGGGTATTTCTTTGTCTGTGAACCAACAGCATGACCAACACTAGGGAAGCCAAGTTCAGCTGAATCAACATTGTGTCCTTATTGGATATGTTTGTTGAATATTGTTTCCTTCTTTTTTTTTGTCTTTTTGAGGGGGGGAAGGCAGGGCAATTGGGTTTAAGTGACTTGCCCAAGGTCACACAGCTAGTAAGTGTTAAGTGTCTAAGGCTGGATTTAAACCGAGGTCCTCCTGACTCCAGCGACAGTGCTCTATTCACTGTGCCACCTAGCTGCCCCCTATTGTTTCCTTTCTTTTCCCCATTTACCTTCTCATGTTTCTTGTATTTGGAAGTCAAATTTTCTGTTCAGCCTTGGTTTTTTCATCAAGAATCTTAAAAACCCTCTATTTCATTTGACCACATTTTCCCCTAAAGCATTATACTCAGTTTTGCTGGGAAGGTGATTCTTGGTTTTAATCCTAGCTCCTTAGAACTCCAGAATATCATATTCCAAGCCCTTTGATCCCTTAATGTTGAAGTTGCTAGATCTTGTGTTATCCTGATTATGTTTCCACAATACTCAAATTGTTTCTCCTGACTGCTTGGAGTATTTTCTCCTTGACCTGGGAACTCTGGAATTTGGCTATAATATTCCTAGGAGTTTTATTTTTAGGATCTTTTTCAAGAGATAATGGGTGAGTTCCTTCCATTTCTATTTTTCCCTCTGGTTCTAGAATATCAGGGTAATTTTGCTTGATAATTTCTTGAAAGTTGATGTATAGGCTCTTTTATGATCATGGGTTTCAGGTAGTTCAATAATTTTTAAATTCTCTCTCCAGCATCTATTTTCAAGGTCAGTGGTTTTTCCAATGAGATATTTCACATTGCCTTCTATTTTTTTCATTCATTTGTATTTGTTTTATAGCATCTTGATTTCTCATAAAGTCATTGGCTTCCATTTTTTCCAATCTAATTTTGAAGGAATTATTTTCTTCAGTGAGCTTTTGAAATTCCTTTTCCATCTGGCCAATTTTTCTTTTTAAGGCATTTTTTCCTCATTGGCTTTTTGGACCTCTTTTGCCATTTGAGGCATTTTTTAAGGTGTTATTTTCTTCAGTCTGTCTGTTGACTCATTTTTCATGATTTTCTTTCATCATTCTCATTTCTCTTCCCAATTTTTCCTCCACTTCTCTTACTTTATTTTCAAAATCTTTCTTGAATTACTCCATGGCCTGTAACTACTTCATATTTTTCTTGGAAGCTTTTGAGTTTGTTGAGTATAGAAGTATAGGAGGAGTTTTGAGTTTGTTGTCTTCTTCTGGTTCCATGTTCTGATCCTCTTTGTCCCCCAAAAAAGATTCTATGGTCTAATTGCACTTCCTCTGCTTGCTCATCTTGCCAGTCAATTACTTGATTTTGAGTTCTTTGCCACAGTAGAACTCTGCTTCCAGAGTAGAGAGAGCTGTGTCCCAAATTGCTGGGGTTTTTGCATTTGTAAGAGCTATGAGGAGGGTGCCCTCTCTACAGCCACCACAAACTCTGGGACACTGTTGTTCCTTACCCCAGGACCACCACCCAGTACTGTGACCCAGACCCAAGAAGGTCAAAGCAAGAGCAATTACCCTCTGAATGATTGCTTGGTCCCCCTACAATGTGCAGGACAGGAGCTCCAGAGGCAGCCATACAGCAGCAGCTGCAGCCACCACACAGTGGCCCACCTTTTACACTGGGGGCAGGGGCTGAATTGGGCTCTTCTCTCACCCTGGATTAATAGGGTTCCCCACTGACTTCTTACTTTCTCTTTGGCTTTTATGGCTTGAGAAGTCTGGAAACTGCCACAGCTTCCAGTGATTTGCTGTCCTAAAGTCTGCCTTGGCTGTTCTGGGCTTCTGGTTGGGACTTCCCCAGGTCTGGGCCCATGTGGCTCATGCAGAACTACACCAGACTACCAGTCTCGTGTGATAGACCCTTCCTGTTGGCCTGCCAGGCTGCCTTCAGTGGGAGATTTGTTTCTCTCTTTCACTTTGTGGGTTCTGTAGCTCTAAATTTGTTTAGAGTCATTTTTTACAGGTATTGGAGGTGGTTGGTGTTGGAGCTCACACAAGTTCCTGCTTTTACTCCACCATTTTGGCCCCACACCCCTCCATTTTGTCATTTTTTAAAACATATAATTGCTGACGGTTTTGGGTAGTGGTCCTGGGATGTGAGACCAGTGAGCCAGAGCTTGTGGGGGCTTTAGAGATAGTGCCCTCCTAATAGCTCCAGCAGCTGTGAAAAACCCACTGATTTGGGACAAAGCTCTCTCCATTCTGGAAGCAGAGTTCCACCATGGCAAAGAGCTCAGATGTCAAGTAATTGGCTGGCAATATGAGCAAGCACTGGAAGCACAAACAGATGATAGAATCCTTTTTAGGGGACAGAAAGGATCAAGGCATGGAGTGGAAAGAAGACAGCAAAGACAGAACTCCTGCATCAAAAGACTCCAAGAAAAATACAAACTGGTTACAGGCCATGGAGGAGCTCAAGAAGGATTTTGAAAATCAAGTAAGAGAAGTGGAGGAAAATTTGGGAAGAGAAATGAGAATGGTGCAAGAAAATAATGAAAAGCGAGTCAACATAGATGGCGGAAAGGAAGCAGTAACCTCGCTGAGCTCCTCTGTCACTAAGTCCAAAAGGGTAAATCTGAGCGGATTCCAGACTGACGGAGCCCAGTGGAAGACAGAGTGTGGCAGAATCCAGCCCAGGAGGTTGCCCAGAGTGTCCGCACAGGTCGAACGCAGAGCGCGTGGGGTCTGCACAGCTCAGACCTAAGAGCAGGCAAGCAGACTACACCAGAGAGAGAAAAAGCCCCAGCCTGCAGACTTACCAAGGACGAATCGCAGTCATCTCGCAGAGGGAACGGATCATTGGAGCCAGGTAGGAGAGTCGGGCCCCCAGTGGAGAGAGTGGCTTCGCAGGCTGCATTCAGCCCCCAGCCTGGAAGTTTAGAAACTGCCTGCCTGTATAATACAGGGGCTGGAATGGCAAAGTAAATTCTAGCTGCTCTGATCCTCCCTTCCCTCCTTCATGAAGCAGAAAACCCAAAGATAAGTCTCCCACCCAGATTGAAATCCCAAGTTAATGGAAATAGCCTCAGGCTTGAGAATCTCCAAGAAAGGGTGTAACTGAGTCAGCCAGGAATCTGAAGAGAAGAGAGGGAGGGGATCCAACAAGCCCCACCTCACCTCACCAACAAAAGCCTACTTATAGCCCAGGGGTATAGAGGCAGAAATCTGAAGTGGTCAGACTCATCCCCACCTACACATCTACATTCCTCACTGACTTCCCTGACTTAGCCATAAACTAGCCACCCAGAGGTATTCAAAGTCAAGGATCAGGCCCCAAACTCATAGCCTGAGACACTAAGAAACAGGAAGTCACAATGGGAAGGAAGGAAGCTGAAAAGGAGAAGGGGAAGGCAAGAAAGTCTATTCGAGCATACTATGCAGGGCAAGAACAACAAAACACACAGGACAATATAGACTCTCTGCCCACACCAGAGACCACAGAAGGAAACATGATCTGGTCTCAAGCCCAAATAGCATTCTTGGAGGAGCTTGAGAAAAATTTTAAAGACCAAATCAGGGAGGCAATGACCAACTTGGAAAAAGAAAATACCTCCCTAAAAAAGGAACTTCAAAAACTCACTGAAGACCATAATTCACTAAAAATTAGATACAATCAAACTGAAACTCAGAACTCTATGATGCAGCAGGAGTCAATCAAAAAAAAAAAAAAACAAAACGATCGAAAAATTGGAAGAAAATGTAAAATATCTCACTGGAAAAATAACTGACCTAGAGAACAGATCCAGGAGAGACAATCTAAGAATTATTGGTCTACCAGAAAGCCATGATGAGAAAAGCAGTCTAGACAACATCCTCCAAAAGATTGTCAAAGAAAACTGTCCTGAGGTCCTGGAATCAGAAGATAAAATAGCTATCGATAGAATTCACTGGACTCCTCCTGAAAGAGATCCCAAACTGAAAACTCCAAGAAATATAGTAGCCAAATTCCAGAATTATAAGATTAAAGAAAAAAATTCTACAAGCAGCCAAAAAGAAACAATTAAAATATCGAGGAACTACAGTTAGGATCACACAGGACCTAGCAGCTTCTACATTAAAAAAGCGGAGGGACTGGAATTTGATATTTCGTAGGGCAAGAGAGCTAGGACTACAACCAAGGATTAACTACCCTGCAAAACTGAGCACAATCTTTCAGGCAAGGAGATGGACGTTTAATGAAGTAAGGGACTTCCAGACTTTCCTAATGAAAAAGCCAGAGCTCAATGGAAAATTTGATCTCCAATTACAAGACTCCAAAAGAACATAAAAAGGTAAACAAGGGTAACATAGACTCACACATGCAGAAGTGCACACACCCACACCCACAAACACAAGCTCATTACCTTGGATGCAACAAGAGCAAAATGTTCACATCCCTATATGTGGAGCTGATAACTGTCAATATTTGAAATCTCTATGATTATCATGACCTGCAAAAGGGTTATACTTAGAGGGTGTGGGTATGAATGCACTAACATGGAGTCTAAAAAAAAAGACTATTAAGGGGATCAATGGTACTGTAATGGGAAAAAGGGAAGGATGAGCTAGGAAAAGGTAAAATATGCCATCTGAAGAGGCATCAAAACACACTATAGAAGAAGGGAAAGTAAGAGGGAGAGGAACATCATTTAAACACTATTCTCACTGGTTCTGGTTCAAAGAAGGATCAAATTAATCAGTGAAGTTTAAGAATCTAACGTGGGGCGGCTAGGTGGCGCAGTGAGTAAGAGCGCCGGCCTCGGAGTTTGGATGACCCGAGATCAGATCCGGCCTCAGAAAATGAGCACCCACGCATAAATAATGACTAGCCATGTAACCTTGAGCAAGTTACTTAACCCCAATTGCTTTAAAAAAAAAAAATACCAAAAAAAAAAAAAAGAATCTAACGTGAATAGACACATAAATTCATTAAATAGAGGAATTGGAGGGAGGGAGAGGAGCACTGTTTGAAATTTACTCTCATTGTTTTGGAATCAAACGGGGAGTAATTTACTCTGATAAGTATAAAAATTTATTGTGTCCTATAGATAGTGGGAGGGTAAGGGGGGGTGAAAAGGAGGAGACTAAAGGGAGGGATTATAAGGGAGGGAAATAGTAGTAAGGGGAGAGGTTAGGTTAAGAAGGGGGGTCACTGGGTGGGAACACTGAGGGAGGGGGCAGTCAAAAGGGAAAACTTCAAGGAGGGGAAGGGAGAAGGAATAAACAAAAATATAAACAGGGGAGGGAATAGGATGGAAGGGAAGAGACAGATAGTCATCATTACTGTGAATGTGAATGGGATGAACTCTCCCATAAAACAGAAGCAGATTAAAAGCAGAATGGATTAAAAACCATAATCCTACAATATGCTGTCTTCAAGAAACACATTTGAAACAAAGGGATACCCACAGGGTAAAGGTAAAAGGTTGGAGTAAAATTTATTATGCCTCAGCTAAAGTAAAAAAAGCAGGGGTAGCAATACTGATCTCAGATAAAGCAAAAGCAAAAATAGATCTAATTAAAAGAGATAAGGAAGGAACCTATATCCTACTAAAAGGCACCATTGAGAATGAAGCAATATCACTACTTAATATATATGCACCAAGTGGTATAGCATCTAAATTCCTAGAGGAGAAGTTAAAGGAATTAGAGGAAGAAATAGATAGCAAAACTATACTAGTGGGGGACCTCAATCTTCCCCTCTCTGAACTCGATAAATCTAACCTCAAAATAAACAAGAAAGAAGTTAAGGAGGTGAATAGAATCTTAGAGAGACTAGATATGATGGATCTCTGGAGAAAACTGGATGGGGATAAAAAGGAATTTACTTTCTTCTCAGCAGTGCATGGTACATACTCAAAAACAGACCATGTACTAGGGCATAAAAACCTCACAATCCAGTGCAGAAAGGCAGAAATATTAAGCGCATCATTCTCAGATCATGATGCAATAAAAATTATATGCAATAAAGGGCTATGGAAAGATAGACTAAAAACTAATTGGAAATTAAACAATTTAATCCTAAAAAAATGGTGGGTCAAACAAGAAATTATAGAAACAATCAATAATTTCATTCAAGAGAATGATAATAATGAAACAACATACCAAAATTTGTGGGATGCACTAAAGGCAGTTCTCAGGGGAAGTTTTATATCCCTGAGCGCATACTTAATTAAAGCAGAGAGAAGGGAGGTCAATGAATTGGACATGCAATTGAAAAAGCTAGAAAAAGAACAAATTGAAAATCCCCAATTTAGTACTAAATTAGAAATATTGAAAACCAAAGGTGAGATTAATAAAATTGAAATTAAGAAAACCATTGAATTAATAAATAAAACTAAGAGCTGGTTTTATGAAAAAATCAACAAAATTGATAGACCCTTAGTCAATATGATAAAAAAAAAGAAAGAAGAAAACCAAATTATGAGTATCAAAAATAAAAAGGGTGAATCTACCTCCAATGAAGAGGAAATCAAAAAAATAATGAGGAATTATTTTTCCCAATTGTATGCACATAAATATGACAATCTTAGTGAAATGGATGAATATTTACAAAATCACAAGTTGCCCAGATTAACTGAAGAGGAAGTGAATTACCTAAATAACCTCATCTCAGAAAAAGAAATCAAACAAGCCATCAATGAACTCCCTAGGAAAAAATCTCCAGGGCCAGATGGGTTTACTAGTGAATTCTATCAAACATTTAAAGAACAATTGATTCCAATACTCTACAAACTATTTGGGAAAATTAGTGAAGAAGGAGTCCTACCAAACTCTTTCTATGACACAAATATGGTACTGATTCCTAAATCAGGAAGAGATAAAACAGAGAAAGAAAATTATAGACCAATTTCCCTCATGAATTTAGACGCAAAAATTCTAAATAAAATATTAGCCAAAAGACTCCAACAACTTATCACAAAAATAATACACCCTGATCAGGTAGGATTCATTCCAGGAATGCAAAGATGGTTTAATATTAGGAAAACCATCAATATAATTGAGCATATCAACAACAAAACTAGCAAAAACCACATGATCATCTCAATAGATGCAGAAAAGGCTTTTGACAAAGTACAACATCCATTCCTATAAAAACACTAGAAAGTATAGGAATAAATGGAGCCTTCCTTAAAATAGTTGCTAGCATCTATCTAAAACCATCAGCAAGTATTATATGCAATGGGGATAAACTAGAAGCCTTTCCAATAAGATCAGGAGTGAAACAAGGGTGTCCACTATCACCTCTCTTATTCAATCTGGTACTAGAAACGTTAGCAGTAGCAATTAGAGAAGAAAAAGAAATCAAAGGAATCAAATTAGGCAAAGAAGTGACCAAGCTGTCACTCTTTGCAGATGATATGATGATATACTTAGAGAATCCTAGAGAATCAAGTAAAAAACTACTTGAGACAATAAATAAATTTGGCAAAGTTGCAGGATATAAAATAAACCCACATAAATCCTCAGCATTCCTGTACATCTCTAATGAAACTCAACAGCAAGAGATAGAAAGAGAAATCCCATTTAAAGTCACTGTAGACATTATAAAATATTTGGGAATCTACTTGCCAAAACAAACCCAGAATCTATATGATCACAACTACAAAACACTTCTCACACAAATAAAAACAGATCTAAATAGTTGGAAAAATATCCATTGCTCGTGGCTGGGTCGAGCTAATATAATAAAAATGACAATTTTACCCAAACTAAATTATATATTTAGTGCCATTCCAATCAATTTACCAAAAAAACTACTTTGTAGAGTTAGACAAAATAATAACAAAATTTATTTGGAAAAACAAATGGTCTAGAATATCAAGGGAATTAATGAAAAGAAATGCTAGGGAAGGTGGACTAGCTATGCCAGATCTTAATCTGTATTATACAGCAGCAGTCATCAAAACTGCTTGGTACTGGCAGAGGTGTAGAGTAGTGGATCAATGGAATAGATTAGGTGCAGGAGACCCAGCAGTTAATGAATATAGTAATCTATTGTTCGATAAACCCAAAGACCCCAGTTTTTGGGATAAGAATGCACTATTTGACAAAAACTGCTGGGAAAACTGGAATACAGTATGGCAGAAACTGGGCATAGATCACTATCTAACACCATATACCAAAATTAAGTCTAAATGGGTGCATGATCTAGGTGTAAAGGATGATACTGTAAGCAATTTGGGAAAGCAAGGAATAGTTTACCTGACAGATCTGTGGAGAGGGGAAGATTTTAGGACCAAACAATAATTAGAGAGCATTATAAAATGCAAAATGGATAATTTTGATTACATTAAATTGAAAAGCTTCTGCACAAACAAAGCCAATGTAACCAAGATCAAGAGGGAGGTGGGAAATTGGGAAAGAATTTTTACAACTTGTGTCTCTGATAAAGGACTCATTTCTAAAATTTATAGAGAATTGAGCCAAATCTATATGAATACAAGTCATTCCCCAATTGATAAATGGTCAAAGGATATGAACAGGAAGTTTTCAGAGAAAAAAATTAAAGATATCTATAAGCATATGAAGAAATGCTCTAAATCACTATTAATTAGAGAAATGCAAATCAAAACAACTCTGAGATACCACATCTCTCCAGTCAGATTGGCTAAGATGACAAAACAAGAAAGTGACAAATGCTGGAGAGGATGTGGGCAAATTGGAACGCTAATACATTGCTGGTGGAGTTGTGAACTTATCCAACCATTCTGGAGAGCAATCTGGAATTATGCCCAAAGGATTATAAATAATTTCATACCCTTTGACCCAGCCATACCACTTCTAGGGTTATATCCCAAAGAGATCATAGTAGTGGGAGGAAGAACCATATGTACAAAAATATTTTTAGCAGCCCTTTTTGTGGTTGCAAAGAATTGGAAACTAAAGGGGTGCCCATCAATTGGGGAATGGCTAAACAAGTTGTGGTATATGAATGTAATGGAATTTTATTGTGCTATGAGAAATGAGGAGATGACGGATTTCATAATTACCTGGAGAGACTTATACAAACTGATGCTGAGCGAGAAGAGTAGAATCAGAAGAAATTTGTATACAATCACAGACATACCATATCTGTGATGACCAACTATGACAGACTGGACTCTTTTCAGCAAAGCAGTGATATAAGTCAATCCCGAAAGACTCAAGAAAGAGAGAAATGCGCCATCCAGAGATATAACTAGAAAGAACTGAGCCTGAATCCTGATGGAAGCAAACTAAATGATCTTGTTCTTTTCATTGTTTGGTTTTATTTCTTCCTTACCATCTTTCATCCCACCTAGTACAATACGCCTTTGTAATTGGAATAATGTTTAATATGAATGCATTTGCAGACCCTATACTGTACTATATGCTGTCGTGTGGGGAGGGGGGAGGGAAGTAAAGGAAATTTGAAAATCAAGGAACTATGGAATTGAATCTTGTTAACTGAAACTAAACTAATAAATTAATTTAAAAAAAAAAGCGAGTCAACAACCTGCTAAAGGAGACCCAAAAATACACTGAAGAAAATAACACCTTAAAAAAGATAGACTAACTCAAATGACAAAAACCACTGAACTGGAAAACAAATCCAGGAGAGACCATTTAAAAATTCTTGGACTACTTGAAAGCCATGATCAAAAAAAGACCCTAGACATCATCTTTCAAGAAATTATCAAGCAAAATTGCCCTGATATTCTAGAACCAGAGGGGAAAATGGACATGGAAAGAATTCACCCATTACCTCTTGAAAAAGATCCTAAAAAGAAAACTCCTAGGAATATTATAGCCAAATTCCAGAGTTCCCAAGTCAAGGAGAAAATATTACAAGCAGTCAGGAGAAACAATTTGAGTATTGTGGAAACACAATCAGGATAACACAAGACCTAGCAGCTTCTACATTAAGGAACTGAAGGGCTTGGGGTATGATATTCCAGAGGTCAAAGGAGCTAGGACTAAAACCAAGAATTACCTACCTGGCAGAAGTGAGTATAATCTTTCAGGGGAAAATATGGTCATTCAGTGAAATAGAGGATTTTCAAGCATTCTTGATGAAAAAAAAAACCAGTGCTGAACAGAAAATTTAACTTTCAAATACAAGAAGCAAGAGAAGCATGAGAAGGTAAATAGGGAAAAGAAAACATAAGGAACTTGTTAAAGTTGAACTATTTACATTCCTACATGGAAAAATGAACACTGTAACTCATAAGACTTTTCTCAGTATGAGGATAGTTGAAGGGAATATATATGTATACATATAAATATATGTATATATAGCAGGTATATGTGTATATAAAATATATATGTAAGTGTGGGCATATTTATGTTCATGTATAAGACAGGGGGCAGGGAATGAGTTGAATATGAAGGGATGATATCTAAAAAATAAAATTAAGAGGTGAGAGAGGAATTTATTAGGAGAAGGAGAAAGGGAGAGATAGAGTAGGGTAAATTATTTCATATAAAAGAGGCAAGAGAAAACTGTTTCAATGGAGGGGAAGAGCAGGAAGGTGAAAGGGAATGGGACAAACTTACTCTCATTGAATTTGGCTTAAGGAGGGAATAACATACACACCCAACTGGGTATTTTACCCTACAGGAAAATAGGGGGATAGGGGATTACAGGGGGGATGATAGAAGGAAAGACAGATTGAGAGAGGGGATAGTTAGAAGCAAACATTTTTGAAAAGGGATAGGGTCGAAGGAGAAAATAGAATAAGTGGGGGGCAGGACAGGAGGGAGGGAAATACATTTAGTCCTTCACAATATAACAGTTATGGAAATGATTTGGGTACCTACACATGTACAACCTATATTGAATTACATATCTTCCCAGGGGGTGGGTGAGGAGGGAAGAAGGAAAAAAATCTGGAACTCAAAGTTTTAAAAACAAATGTTTTAAAATAATTTGTTTTTTTTACATGCAACTGGGAAATAAGATATACAGGTACTGGGGCATAGAAATCCATCTTGCCCTACTAGAAAGTTAGAGGGGGGTGATGCAGGAGGATATAAGAGAGAACAGATTGGGAGAAGGGGTATTTAGTAGGCTTGCTATTTGGGGGTGGAGTATAAGGGAAAGATGGGGGAAAAAAACTGAAACTCAAAATTTTGTGGAAATGAATGTGAAAACTAAAAATAAATAAATTAATTTAAAAATATGATTGCTGGTGCCCCTTATTCTCCTGGTTCATTTAATTCAATTCAATTAATACTCTATATGCTAATAAAAAATCGTTGAGCTAGGAAATGGAAAACAACAAGAAAAATTAAACTGCTTTCAAGAAGATGACATTATTGTTGACATGTACAAAAGTAAATACAAAATAAAATAATTTTAATTGAAGGTTCTAATAATCAAGGGAATTGGGGAAAACTTTATGTAGGAGGTGACCTGAGTTATGCTTTGAAATAAGTATTGTATCTTATAAAAGGAGGAGAGGAAGTGCATTTCAGATATGGGGGACCACTTGTGCAAATGTATGGAGGTGAGAGATGGAGTATTGAGGACAGGGAATTGGATAGAAGCAGAGAGTTTATGGAAAGGAGTTACATGAAATAAGAACATAAAGGTAGGTAGGAATAAAGTTGGGAAAGGTTGTAAATGATAACCTGAGGAGTTTGTATTTTGTACTAATGGCAATAGGAAGCCACTGAAGATTTTTGGATGGGAGAGTACATGGTCAGATTCTCCTCTGGACATTCATATAGCAAAATGAAACAGTTAACCACAGAGATCCTCTAGTCTGAAATTCAAAGAATTGGAAGGAAAAGGAGAGAAAGTTTTATGGAGGCTGTTACTTTTTAACACCCAAGCAAGCATTTATACTCTCTTAATTTTTGGATAAACAAGATGTTTATAAAACAGGGGCTACATAATTTCATAATTAAATGTTATGGTGATTGGAGGAAATACAATGTATCTTCAAATAAACCTTTAAGATGCATTTCTGAACTCTGTCTTTGTCTCTGTCTCTGTCTCCCTGTCTGTGTCTCTCTCTCCTCTTCCACTCTCTCCTGTTCTGTCCTCTCTTCTGTACTCTCCCACCCTACCTTTCCTTTTCCTCTCTTCTCTCTCTTTATCCCTGTCTTGTAGATCTCCCATAATTGCATGTCAAGGACAGGGGGACCAGAAGTTCTACCATCTGGTACCTTTCACATCAACTGAACCCAACCTTTGACAAGGCGTCACTCAAAATAATGCTTTATGTCGGTTCAAAGTGATTGTCTTCATAGAGGAAGCAAGAGGAAGCAAGGTTCAGCTAAAGAAAACACAGGTTTTCTCCCTTCTAATTGCAGCCCACCTCCCTGGGTTTCCTTTTCCTTTTAAAAGCTTAGGGGGAAGGTTGCACACTGTGGCATCTGCAGTCAGGACAATTTATGGGCTGTAATTTTCAGACTCTGTCTTGGAGAATATCTTATTATCATGCAAGCATTCCCTTCACCTGGAGAATTTTCTCTCTTCAAGGCTGATATTTGGTGTCTCTCTGTGAAATCCCAACATGCCTGAACATGACAAGGTTTACACTGAGAGACACATAAATATCCAGATAGCAAGTCTGTCTTGAGCAGCCTAATGAGTAAAAAAAAAAATGAAAAAGAGCATCAGAGATTTAGAGCTGGAAGGAACCTCAGAGGTCGTCTAGACCAACCTCCTCATTTTCCACCAAATGAAAGTGAAAGCCAGGGAGGTTAAGTGCTTTGACCAGCCACTCACTGGGAGTTGAGTCTAAGGCAGAATTTGAGCTCTGGTCTTTTCATTCAGCCCTTATTCCCCTGTAGCAGGCTAAAGTAGGAGAAGTGGGATTCAAATGCGTGTCCTCTGCTAGTCAAATGCTAGTCCTCTTTCCACTGTATCACACTCCTTCCCTCCCCTCCCCCCAACTTGAAAGGAAATAAAGGTGAAAAACAAGGAAGCTGAATCTAAAGTTGGGTAGATTCATCTATGGAACTCCTACTGCATAGGGAAATTGGTTCTCTGTCTCTGCTGTTCAGGGGACCCTTGCCTGAACAGGCAGTCTCAGCCCCAAACCCTAAGCAGTTATATCAAAGGGAATTGAATTCGAGATAAGCATCATAGGAAAAAGCAGCTCAATGAGGAAAAGTTTTTACACAATAAAGGTCACAGGAACTTCCTGGAATTTAAAAGGGGAGGTGATGGGGAGAGGAGATTTCTCCTGTCATTGTCTGCCCCTGTTCAAATCCCTCCCAGCCAAAAAACAAAACAAAAAAACTTGCAATTCCTTATCTTGGAATCCCAGAGCCTCCACAATATGACTTCAACCTACCTTTTAAGATTTACCTGCCACTCCATAATTCTTAAGAATTTCTTCTCTCTGGGATGGCTAGGTGGTGCAGTGAATAGAACACCAACCCTGGAGTCAGGAGGACCTGAGTTCAAATTTGACCTCAGACACTTATCACAAAAATTAGCCGTGTGACCTTGGGTGAGTTGCTTAACCCCAATTACCCTCCAAAAAGTATTAAAAAAAAAAAAGAATTTCTTCCCTCCAAAATGGCCCCTCCCTTGTCCCCAGCCAACCATGAAACATCTCACTTGCTGTACCTTTTCTTTTCCTTCCCTCCCCTCTCCTTCCTTTTCTTCTCCTCCCCTCCTCTTCTTCTTTTTCCTTTTCTTCCCTTCTTTTCCATTCCTTTTCCTCTCCTTCCCTCCTCTCCCCTTTCTTTTCCTCTCTTCTCTCTTTAATCCCATTTGTAGATCTCCCATAATTGCTTTCCTTTCACCTCCTCTTACCTCCCCCTCAACAGAAGACCTCTCTTGCAATGAACATACCCAGTTGATAAAACACTATGCCATGACATAAACATAAAACATCTTTAAAACACTTTTCACCCAGCCCATTATACTATATCTCTTCTCCCTTCCATGGCCCTAATTTTAGTATAATAAATCTAGAGCTGGAAAGGACTTAAGTAGTCATCTAGTCCAACCATTTCTATTTTAAAACTCAGGAAATAGAAGGCCCAGAAGGGTAAGTGACCTCCCCAATGTTACATGGGTAAGAAGTAGCAGAGCTGGGACTGAACTCAGGTGTTGTGCCTGCGAATTTAACAAGCTGCTACATTCTCGGTTGGAAGAAGCTACTTATAATTTATCTCCTTAACACAAATTCACTTCTCAATCTCTTGAATTCTGCCTTTAATTCCACAACTTAACTGTAATTCTTTTCTTCTAAGATAGAATAATGTTTTTTAATTGTTGGATATGGCAATCTTTTCTTATTCTACTGGACCTCTCTACATCTTTTGAAATTATTGACTACCTCCTCAATGATTTTTTTTTCTCCTTTAGTTTTCATGATGCTATTCTTTGGTTATCTTCCTACCTTGGTTTGACTATCTTTCTCAGTCTCCAACCTACTAAGTATGGATGGATGCCAAGGCTCTGTTCTTAGGCTTTCCTCTTCTTATCCTACACTATTTCTTTTCAGACTCTCCTTGGGCTGTTCCTATCAGTCCCTGTGGATTCAGTTAGGATCTCTGTAGAAGACTCCTAAATTGATATACCCAGTCCTAATTTTACAGCCCCATATCACCAACTACCTCTTAGACATTTCCATCTGGTTGTTTCAAACTTAGCTTGTCTAAAACAGAATTTATTTTATTTCTTTCCAAGTCCATTGTTTAACCAGATGACCACTAAAGGTATTATCATCCTTTTAGTCCCCAGTTTCAAAACCAAAGAGTGATCATTGATTCCTCCCCTCTCTCTCTCACATACCATGTAGTCCATGTGGTTAATGGTCAAATCTTAATTATTTTTAAGTCATTTTTTTCAGTCATATTCACAATTCCATGATCACATTTGGGGTTTTATTAGTAAAGATCCTGAAGTGGTTTGCCATTTCCTTCTCTAATTCATTTTACAGAAAAAGAAACTGAGGCAAACAGGATTAAGTGACTTGGCCAGGGTCACACAGCTAGTGAAGTATCTGAGGTCAGATTCAAACTCACGAAGATGAGTCTTCCTGACTCCAAGTACAGCATACTATCTACTGTGCCACCTAACCTAACTGCCCTTAATGATTTTATCTTCACTATACTCTCCATCCACCCCCTTCTGTCTACTGATACAATTGCTACCCTATTTTAGGTCCTCAGCACCCTTTGTCTAGAAAATTGCAATAGCTTTCTAACTGATCTCCCTGACTCTGATCTATTTCTCCTCCCCAATCCGTTCTCTTCACAAATGGAAAATTGATTTTCCTAAAACACAGATCTGACTATGCCACTTCCTCTACTCAAATCTTCAATGACTACTGTCTTTAGCATAAAATACAAAATGATCAGCCTCTCATTTAAGTCTTTTCTGATATTCCTCCCATCTACTTTTCTAACATAGTTCATGCTATTCCTCTTCACAAACTCTCTGTTCTAGTCAAAATGACCTGTTAATCTATTTTCCCATAGAAGAAATTAAATTTCCTGCCTCTATCATGTTACAAGGGAGGTCTTTAATGTCTGTAATATAGATATATAACCCTGCCCTCTGACTATTAGATGCTTCCTTCAAAATGAAGAAAAGAAAGATACATTTATTAAACACCTACTATGTGCTGGGCACTGTGGTAGGCACTTTACAAATATTATATCATTTGATCCTCACAACAACCTTTGGGATGGGTGTTATTTTATCATCATTTTATATTTGAAGAAATTGAGGCAGACAGAAGCTTAATGACTTCTCCGGGGTCAAAGAGCTAGTAAGTCTGAGGCTAGATTTCAGCTCAGGCCTTCCTGACTTTAGCACTAGCGATCCATCTACGATACCACCTAGTTGCCCCTAACTGCTCAGATCCCACTCCCTTCCATATAAAGCCTTTCCTGTTCCTGTTGTTAATGATCTCTCTTGAAATTACTTTGCATTTTTTGGTATATGCTTAATATTTACTTTTCTATATACATAGGGTATCCTATACCTTCCCTTACCAAGTATAATTTAAACTACTTAGAGGCAGAAGCTGTTTAGTTTTTGCCTCAGTGCCTTACACGTAGAAGATGATTAATAAATTATATATTTATAAATTATATATATATATATATGATTAATAAAATAATAAATTATAAAAAATCATTGATTTAAAAAAGAATCCATGACTTTCTTGGTCCACAGGTGTCATAACAGAATGACTAGACTTTTAGTTTGAGGAAAGTTAGGGCCATGTTCAGAGTCTCAGAGCTAGTAAGAATCAAAGCAGGGGCCTATTTTATTATTTGCAAACTAGGGAAAATTATATTCATACAGCCTAGTTCAGAGGATTGTTGTCCATAAATATAAATTGTGCTTATCTAAGAAGCTATAAACTCCATATGGGCTTGAAACAATGTTTCATTTAAATTTGGTATCTCACCAGCACTTAGAACAGCTACTCACCAGGGGTGCTTAATAAATTTTAAAGGAATAAAATATTAAAACATTTAACAGGCAAAAGAGGTATATCAGCCCTTCCCTCTTTAGGGCATGCTCAGTCAACATTTTTGGCATGCAAGGAGGCTGGGGGGAGGGGAGGGGTGCTTCCTGACATTTTCATGATGTTAGGGCATTTCTCCACCCCTTTCTGAGCATGCTCAAGGATCTTCTGACTGCTTACTGCCAGTCATGGTGACTCAAGAGGTCATACTTCATGATGATGAAAAAATCTATTAACTGGCTGCTGAAGTCTGTGAATATAGTAAAGGGGAGATTCCCCACCCCAAAGCCTCTTTTACTGTGAGCCTTGAAGTGCAAGGAGGACCAGTCTCTTAGCTCTCTGGAGGGTCAGGTGCAGTAGGGAGTGCACTTCCCCCTACTGCCAAAATCCATGAGCTCATGGCCTCTTAGGCAAGCCTGTGCTTGAGATGGGGCCTCTTCCCATTGGGGTTTCCTTTTCTTTGAAACAGGGTCTTTGTCTTATGGAATCTCAAAAGGTAGCTGGTAAATCATGATAAAATAGTGTCACTGTGTGCCAGACTGGTTGCAAATATCTCATTAGCTACTCACAACAACCCTGGGAGGTAGATGCTATTACTATCTCCATTTCACAGCTGGAGAAACTGAGGCCAACAGAGGCTAAATGATTTGCTTAATCTAGGAAGCAAGTAATAGCTAGTAAGTATCTGAGGTTGGATTTGAACTCAGATGTTCTTGACTCCAAGCCCAGAGTTCTATATACTGTGTCACCTAACTCCTTTTCTTGGGCACCAGAGTGGCAGGGTCATGGAGTAAATACCATGACAAGGAAAACTGGAAGAAAAGAAAAGAAATTCCTGCAGGAAGAGAAAGAACCAGAAAGAAAAGGGACCACTTGATGTTGAGTAGACTCAGTAGAAGAGATGGGAACATAAAATGACTAATTAGCAGCCCTCCCAGAAGCTCTGTTTGTAAAAGTCTCAATGGGGTTTGAATATTAGCCTCTAGACCAGAGGTGTCAAACTTGGGTAAACTCCTTGTGTGGGATATGTACCAGATTAAAATGTAATTAGGGGGGCGGCTAGGTGGTGCAGTGAGTAGAAGTCGGCCCTGGAGTCAGAAGGACCTGAGTTTGGATCCGACCTCAGACACTTAACGCACACACAAACAAAAACCTAGCCGTGTGACCTTGGGCAAGTTACTTAACCCCAATTGCCCTCCAAAAAAGCAAAAAAAAAAAAAAAAGTAATTAGGAAATGTTAAGCAAAAAAAAAAAAAAGATAAAAATACAATACAACATAGGTAATACTAATCTTTAGTTTTCTAAGCCAATTTTTGGCCAGCAGGGATCCCAACACTAAAAACCGTATTGGTAGTGATAAGTCACTAGATTCTATTCTAATCATCCTATGGATTCCTTTTATTATGTGGGAATAAAACTATACCTTCCATGCTTTATTCACATCACTTCAAGGCTCACAGTAAAAGAGGCTTTGGAGTGGGATATCCCCTTTAGTATAGTCACACAGTTCAGCAGTCAATTAGCAGACTTTTCATACAAATGATGACCCCTTGAGTCATCATGATTGGCAGCAAACCTATGCTGGAGAGAACTCTAGGCTATAGCCAAAAGTGGGTTTATTCCTTGAGAATCCTATGTGGAGAGTGAAATGAAGCACTGAGAGGTCTAATTCCTCTATTGAGCTGATAGGTCACCTAGGAGTAATGAAATGCAGGAAATCCTGAGGACAGGTAAAGGATAGGGAGGGTGCAGGTTACCAGTCCCAGGGATACCTGACTAGCCACTTGATGAATGGGGGAATACATTGCATTATTTTTATGTGCATTTATGTTGTTTCTCCAACTAAAATATAAACTCTTTGAGGGGACCCATTGTCTTTGTACCCAACCAAAATCAAAGTGTTTACTGAATACCTGCCATTTGCAGGGAATTCTGGGAGTTACAGTTGTATTTCCCTGTGTAATTTGGGTTGCTGGTTTCAAATGAGTCATTCGGGGCATCCATTCTTTTCAGAAAAAGCCTCCTCTCTGGACCTTATGTGCCCCTTTGATGTGTTACTTATTTAGGCTCCCAGGCTGCTTCAATTCTTTGCTAAAGAGTTTCAACCTGGCATCAAAAGTAGAAGGAAGCGGTTTTATTTCCCAGCAAAATGCCAGCCAGTTGTGGGAATGCTGATTAAGCCCTATGGGCCACATCACAGAGCAATCATCTTCCTCTTCTTGTTTCTGAAATCACCCCTGTGATTTTCAAATAGTTGGAAGGATCCTAAAACCCCTCATTGTTGGGTCCTCACCACCATTTTTTTAAGCCTCTTTGGCCAATGCATTTTATTTATAGCAGAGGGCAGGTTAGTTGTAATGGAAAAGTCTTCACTATCAGATAGCTTAACTTGGGGAAAACAAGCCTGGACTGTGTTTTCGAACCATTACCCAATGTCTCTTCCAAAGCCATGCTCACACAGTACTACATCTCGGGTTTGAGAGTGATTTAATAAAGAAAATAAGAGCAACAATAGGGACCAGAAGGGGCATGCCTGGAATCTATTCCAGATGTATGTGAGCTGGGGACTGCTAGATTAAAAAAAAAGTTTTAAAATAATCCATGAAGAAATAACTTGAACAAAGAGACGTGGGTGACATAATCCTCAGTTCCTGTAAGGGCTATCTGTGTTTCAGGGCTGCTACTCAGGCTGTCAGCTTTACATCAGACCAGGGGGAAAACTACTTTATCTTTCTCTACAAGATGGTCAAGGCTGGGACCGCTAGGTGGTGCAGTGAGTGGAGTGCCAGCCCTGGAGTCAGGAGGACCTGAGTTCAAATCCAGCTTCAGACATTTAACCCATACAGGTCATGTGACCTTAGGCAAGTCACTTAACCCTAGTTGCCCTGCCTTCTCCCCTCCAAAAAGCAAAAAATTAAAATTGAAAAAGAAAAAGATGGTCAGGTCTACTCAGGTTACCTGCTGGTCCTGCAAGAGAGTCAGCACTGTTATCAGAAGGAAGTGGACCAGGAAGGGGCAGCCCTGAAATCTCTACAAAACCAGAGAGCCATCAGCTCATTTTTATTCTCCTAGAGCTATTCCCTAAGACTAAGATTTATCCCATGGGATTTTTTTTTGAGGCAATTAAGTGACTTGCCCAGGGTCACACAACTAGTAAGTGTCTGAGACCAGATTTGAAGTCAGGTTCTCCTGACTCCAGGGTTAGTGCTCTATCATGTATACCACCTAGCTGC
The DNA here is from genome assembly GCA_011680675.1 of Gymnobelideus leadbeateri. Classification (NCBI taxonomy): domain Eukaryota; kingdom Metazoa; phylum Chordata; class Mammalia; order Diprotodontia; family Petauridae; genus Gymnobelideus; species Gymnobelideus leadbeateri. The sequence continues at coordinate 113,119 of WOXC01003905.1, forward strand.
CCTTGGGATAGGATTTTTAATACTTTCATAATTTAATATTTGTACATGATTGCCTTCTTGGTATGAGTTGGGGTGGGGAGAGTAAGAGAAGGTCTCTTTGTCCAGAATCCCCTCCCCTCAACAAATGCCTGGATGGCCACCATTAGAGATATACTTTTTGTTGCATATTGTTCTATTGGACAGGGGTTTAGCTGCAAAAAATGCAAAGTAAATTATTTCTAAGTGGCTCCTTGATATACATTCAAATACCAGGGTAATTTGAATGATTCTGATTGCTAGAAATCTAAAGCATAATGTGAATTAAAAGGAATTTGCTCATCTCAACCTAAATATTAAGTGGACCTCGGGGAATTTCCATAGAATGAAGATAAGGTTATAAAAATAATAACTGACTTCAGGAACTAATTTTTTAATGAAAAGTGTGGCTGTGGGCCTAACCATCATAAAAGTTAAAAATACGTGGATTAGCTTTGGGCATGCATTGGCCAGGGCAGTCTCACAAAAGAGCAGTAACGTACCCTTTGAGGAAAAAGTCTCAGAAGCAGTTGTTAACAAGAGCAGTTCAATAAAGAGGCAGGCCAGCAGCAGATTACAGCAGGGATGCATAGAAGGAACAAGAGATAGCTTCTGAAAAGCAGAACAACATTCAAGTACAGTCTGTTGCTGATATCAAATTGCACAATCCTAGGATGGTGATTCCTAATGCTAGGAATAATAACAACAACAATTAACATTTATATGGTGCTTGCTATGTGCCAGATGCTTTGTTAATCACTTTACAATTATTATCTAATTTATTATCTCAAAGATATTAACATTAATTACATAGATATGACAGTTTTGATATTTTTAGTTTTTATAAAAGTATTAATTTTTAAAGATTGTTTTATGACTTTTCTCTGAAAAATGAATTAATTTTATACATTTTATATTGTGTTTCAATATATCATACAGCTGAATAGTTAAAACATTGTTCATGATAAATAAAACCAATATAATCTGAGATAAAAAGTACAATGCAAAAATATCTTTAAATATAAAATATTGGGGCAGCTAGGTGGCACAGTGAATAGAGCACCAGCCCTGGAGGCAGGAGGACCTGAGTTCAAATCCAGCCTCAGACACTTAACACAAAAGCTAGCCATGTGACTTTGGGCAAGTCACTTAAGCCCTAATTGCCCTCCACAAAGCCTATATATACAGTAGCAAAATTTTAGGAGATGAAGATTTTTCAAAAATATGGTATTTGATTTTCTTACAGGTATCACTATAGTAATTTTCTCACAACAACCCTAGGAGATAGTTACTGTTATTATTCCTATTTTATAAATGAGAAAACAAGCAGCAGTGAAATGACTTACCCAGGGTCACACAACTAGGAAGTATCTGAGGCTGTGGCTGAACTCAGGTCTTCATAACTCCAGACCCAGTACTGTATCCACTGTGCCACCTAAGAAGTATTTGCTTTCCCACCAATAGTGTTAGAATTTGTGAAAGTTAGTAAACCTCAGTGAAAAGGTAAATGATGACTTGTTATTTACTTTGCCACTTTATTTTAATTAAATGCCCTTTGTTCTGGTTTCTGGGTTCACCTGAACAAAAGTCAGGATAAAGCCTCAAAACCATGGATTTAAGTGCATCCTCACTCAAAAAGAGCACATTGAACCTGTGAAGATGAAGGGGTTGCCAGGGCTATGTGGGGAACCTCCAGAGGACTTAAATTATAAACAGCATTTTACTACTTACAAAGTGCTTTCCATGAAACAACCTTGAAAATTATATAGCGTTCTTATTATTATCCCATTTTACAGATGAGGAAACTGAACCTCACAAAGGTAAAGTGCTTCAACTATAATGACATAGACATAAAGAATCAGGGCCAGGGATATGCTAGTATACATTTAACAACTGATTCCCTGGTAGAATAATTCTCCCTGCCTCACTCTGCAATCCAGGCAAAGTGGCCTTCTCTCTGTTCTTCACATAGAACATTCCATTTCCCACCTCAATGACTTTGCACTGACAATCCTCCTTCCCTATAATGCACTCTTTTCCCACTCTATTTCATAGAATCTCTATCTCTTCAAGACATAATTCAAGTACAACCTTCTACACAAAACCTTTTCTGAAGTCTTTGTATTTTTTCATATTTATTCTATTAAAATGTAAGTTTCTTGTGAATAAAGATTGTCTCACATTTTATTTATATTCCTGACAATTAACACAGTGTATAAGATATTATATGTGCTTAATGAATACTTGGTAATTGAAAAAGAAAAAGAAAAATGTATGCATGACACATTATTAAATTTAATCTGTATTATTGGCATTTTCTCCATGACTTTTTTAAATCCAGATAATCAACAAAACAATAAAACAAACTCTGCTTGATAGCATTTGCTAATTTCTGAGTTGTAAATGCTTACACTGAAAATTTAACAATCAGCTCCCAAGCTAACTCCAGAATACCAGTAAAGCTGATATTGGAATGAAGGGCTCTTGGCTCCAAACTCAGCGCTCTTTCTATCATGACATACTATTAACACCTTAGAAAGAGTGAGTGGAATCACCTTTTTTGCCTCCTTTCTCTAAAGAAAGGGCAGCAGTGAAAGCCACAAGGTGAGATACCTAGTGAGAGAGAAGAGAGAATAGGAAAAGTGCAGAGGCACTAAATACACATCTCACAGCCTCCTCCTGTTCAGGCTCTGCCTCCCAGGTGGAAATCTTGTAAACCTTGAATCTCTTGCATGAAATTTTATAGCCAAATGACAAATTCCTCCAGAGATAGGTTTATAAGGGCAATCGTGAAGCCCTGAACTAATTCAAGAAGCAAGTCTATAATTATGGAAAGAGGAATCCTGTAGCAATCAACTTCTAATCCTGAAACAAATAAATTCTTCTGCACACATGAAAAGAGAGGTGTTGAGTGACTTCATTAATGATAATCAGAAATTTACTTCCATCTAACCCAACTCTCTAGGAGCAGTTGACCTTCATAAACATTTTCAAAGACCATTCTCTTCCAGTTTGGAATTAGGGTTCGTTTTATAAACAGCAGCCAACAGTAAGGGGCTATTGCTTGTCTCCTGTTAAGTCCATAGAATCTTGGAAATAGAGTAGGAAGATAGGCAATCTCATGGGCAGCTAGGTGGCAAAGTGAATAGAGTGTCAGACCTGGAGTCAGCAAGACTCTTCTTGTGAGTTCAGATCTGGCCTCAGACACTTACTACCTGTGTGACCCTTGGCAAGTCACTTATCCCTGTTTGCCTCAGTTTCCTCATCTGGAAAATGAGCTGGAGAAGGAAATGGCAAATATATCTCTGCCAAGAAAACCCCCAAATGTGATCACTAAGAGTTGGTTATGACTGAACAGCAACATTATGGTCACATTTTAATTTTGTCTTTTTTCCTAAACATTCATATTTTACAGCATTTTCACACTTACATAGAGGCAACAAGGAGCAGTGAGTTCAGAGATAACCAAAGAGACATAGGTTCAAGTTTGTCCTCTGATAACACACTGGCTGGACAAATCACTGAACCTCTGTATGCCTCAGGGAACTCTCTAAGACTATAAGGGTGAACAGTAAGCTAGAGGTACACTATACAAATGACATTATGGACCACCTTTTTTGATACATAATTAAATATTTTCCAACTAACAAATATTTCTTTTTTCTTCCTCTCACCCCACTCAATTCTTCCACTGAAAGAAGGAAAAGAAAATTCTTGTAATGAAAATGCATAACCAAGGCTACATGTGCATAGTCAAGCAAACAAACTCCCACTTTGGCCAGGTCCCAAAAATGTGTGTCTCATTGTCCATATTGCCTTTATCACCTCTCTCTCAGGAGGTGGGTAGCATTCTTCTTCATGACTGGTCACTGAACAGATCAAAGCTATTCCTTTTAAAATGTCATTGTTACAAGTATAAATCACTTCTCCTGCTTCAACTCATTTTATTATGCATCAATTTATAAGCAAACCTTCCTAGGGTTCTCTAAAATGGTCCTCTTCACCATTTCTTACAGTACAACAATATTATATTTCATTTATAGGCCATAATTTGTTTAGTTATTCCCTGTCTGGGGGGAGGAAGAAGCATTTATAGAACACCTACTATATGCCAGATATTCTGCTAAGAACTTTACAATTATTGTCTCATTTGACCCTCACAAGAACCTTGTGAGGTAAGTGCTATTATTATCTTCATGTTACAGATAAGGAAATTGAGGCAGGAAGAGATTGAGTGACTTGCCCAGGATCACACAGCTAGTAAGTGTCTGAGGCTGGATTTAAACTCATGTGTTCCTTATTCCAGATCCAGTGCTATATATCAGTCAATATAAAAAGGGCTGCTATAAATATTTATGTATGAATAGATCCTTTTCCTTTCATGAATAGTGTCCAAATGCAACAACCCACCATTCCTTCTCCACTCAGTCACTGTACTTTCTTCACCATTACCTCCTTAGTTGCTTGTTGCTCCGATTTCTACCCTTGTCCCCTGTCTACCCCCTAGAACTGGAATAGTCTGCTTTGGGCAGGCTCTCCCTGGAGGCACCCCCAACCTTGACCGAGTTCTTAAGGAAACGAGGACCAACAGGGACAGCTCCAGTCCAACACCCATCTTTCCTTCCCATAGCAAGCACAGCTGGGAAGGCTGACTATACTTAGAAGTGCCCTGAACATCAAATTGCAGTGAGGTAGAAAACATCAGGACTTCCCAGAGATCACGCCAACCCTCTGGCCCTTTGCTTTAAGCTAAGCCAGGCAGCAACTGCAGAAGCAAAAATGTCAGGGCCTCCAGGGCTATGCCTGAATTTTCTTTGGAACCTGATCCAGAAACCTTATTTTTTCCTAAAGCTGTCCCGTGCAACTCACCATCTCCTCGCAGAACTCTTTTTAACACCCTTCTTCCCCTAACCCTGACTTGGAAGCTCCTCACACTGCTAAGGTAAGAGGGTAAATTCAGCCCCTGATCTCGTCCAGGCTTAATAGCCCTTTTGAGTAAATGCTGCCAAATGTGGTTCTCTGCATGCCTGAGTGGTGGTTTTGAAATCTGATCAGCTGCCTACTAGGCTCTAAGCTATGATCACTGAACTTGAGTTAATTCCTGAGCACTCCAAGATCTTTTGAGGTGAAATAAAACAAACTGGGAAGGAAAGAAAAGAATGGCCTATGCCCAGATCTTGGGATTGTTAATTTAGACCTGGAGGTCATCAAGTCCAATTCTCTCATTTTATAGATGAGGAAACTGAGGCACAGAGAGGTTAAAGTCACTTAACCAGGGATACCCATCGAGTGAAGCAAGATTTGAACTGGGGTCCTCAGGATTCCAAATTCCCTGTCTTGTACACTCTGCTACCTCTCAAGCGACATGATGTGTTCAGTTCTTCCACCTGCCCAATGAAGTGAATAAATGATGAGCTTTGGAGTCAGAACGAGGTATTCTGTATATGAAAGAAACAGTAGAAGAGAAATGAGCCATCACATTTCCTTTTCTTTCATATGAAATTTAGAGACAGAAAGGTCCTCTAATCTGACCACCTCCTTTCATAGTGAGGCTCAGAAAGGTTAAGTAATGTGTCCAAGGTCAAACAGTGGAAAGTAGCAGATTCGGGATCTAAATCCAAACGTCCTTTGATTCCCAACGTTGCTTTCTTTCCCCTGTCCCACATGCCTCCTTTTTATTTGTCTTTAGTTGGTGGGGTTTTAAGATTTACAAAATGCTTTCCTCACAGTAATCCAGAAAGTCTGGTGGTACACGTATCATTGTATCCACTTTACGGTTAGGTAACTCTGAGAGGCCACCTTGTATCCATTTTACAGACAAGGTTCTGAAAGCTTGTGCAGCTCATGGTCATCTAAATAGTAAGCATTGGAGACTAAACTCAAATCTAGATCTATTGACTCCAACACCAGCACATTTTATGCTAGAGAAGTGGAGGGAACACTGGACCTGAGGTCAAGAGCCCTGGGATGTCAGGCGACAAGGATTTTGTAAGAATCGTGGTTTGTAATATAACTATTCATGTAATATTGAGCAGCTACATGGTATAAGTGTTAACATACTGAATCAGTAGTCAGATAGACCTAAATTCTAATCCAGTCTCAGATACTTTACTAGCTATTTGACCCTAGACAAGTCATTAACGTCTTCCTCAGCTTTTTCATCTGTAAGATAGGGATAATAATACCACCTACAACTCAGGGAAGTGATGAGGATAAAATAATAGTAAAGGGCTCAGCAAACCTAAAAGCACTGTGTAAATGGTCACTATTATTATTATTATTATTATAAAATACGCATAATATATAGATAAATTATACATGATATACATATGTAGGATACCTATATCAATGTATATGTGTTATATACACAAACATAACCTCATTATTTTATTAATGGATGAGTCACAAAGAATAAGCTAGCACACATCCATGCTTATGGACTGTGATGTGCCACTTTTGAGGGAATATCCACATTTTGGCAAGGTCACAGATATATTTGAGTAAGTATTTGAATTAATTAGCTTAATCAGATGAGCTCATTACTTTACTGTGATCAGATGAATTGAGAGAGGGGAGTTGCTATGTTGGGCATGGGAGTAGAAAGGGAGACGAGTAATTCTGGAACCTGGGACATTTAGCAGTAGAGTAGGCCTTGGTGGAATGATGCAGTGGGGGTACATGGGCAGCCAGAGGGCAGCAGGAGCACACTACAGACAGGAGTAGGGGCATCTGAATCAGAGAAGAATAAAGCAAATAGGGGTTGGGGGGAAGCTGACTCCACAGTTTTGCCTAGGGCCTATCCCATGTACATTCCCTTTGTTTGTTCAATGAATATTTGAGCACCTATAAGGTACCAAGAGTGCTAGGTTGAGATTCAGTGGCAGACTTGTGACCTAGGTCTCCACATTCACTGTGTACCCTTGGGCAATGCGATTTTCTCTCTCTGGGGCTCAGTTTCCTCCTCCGGAAGATGAAGGGGGTGTGACTAGCTGACCCCTAGGGTTTCTCCCAGCTCTAACACCCTTTGATTCTCTGTTCAGGACCCTGTTCTTCCTGCAATAAATCCTCACAGAGCTATGTTACATATTTGGAGCCATCGCGATAACTGATATCGTGAAACAAGGTCAGGCTGCTGTCTGTGCGGCCCTTGAAAACTGCGAGTTCAAACAGGTTCAGCAAAAGAATGTGCCTCCCTGCTCCCTAACTCAGAACAAAGGAGTGAAGCTCCTGTCTCCTTGAGGAAACATTCCACAGGTGGGAAACAGAGGTGGTATTCTTTTTCACCCAGACGGGAGGGAAATGAAGGTTGCCCTCACTCAAGCAGAGCAAGAATTCAAACTACCCCAAATTGAATAGAACTGCATTTGGGGTTGGTGGGGGGTGGGAGGGAGTGGATTAGGAGAAGGCAGGGAATCTTTTGCTTCTATTTAAGAAACTGCATCTCTACCCAGGAAACTAGATGCCAATTTTGATGATTACACAGTTGGGAAGGGCTTTCATGCAGAGGTATTTGTGTTCTTGGACGGGGGAAGCCTAGGGCAAAATTATGAAGCAGGTGACATCCCCCCACCTTTCCCCACCTTCCACACCTGTTATCAATCAGTGATCTGTCTATCTTCCTTCTTGCCTTCTTCCCTCCTCCCTCCCTCCCTTCTTCCTTTCTTCTTACCTTTCTTCATATCTTCCTTCCTTCCTTCTTCCTTCCTTCCTTCTCTTGTTCATTCATTCCTTCCATCCTTCCTTCCTTTCTTCCTTCTTTCTTTCCTTTCTTCCTTCCTCCCTTCCTTCCTGTCTTCTTTCTTTTTGCCTTCTTCCTTCCCTTCTTAAAAAATTGACCTTACATGCATTCAAAAGCTCACTTGGGTATTAAAGACTGAGAAAAGTTTGATATATTATCCCTACCAAAATAAAACTCAAAATACAGCTAAAGTGCTGTACATGGAATTGGGAAGACCTGAGTTTGAATATCCAGGTTTTTTTCCTCCAAAATGAATATAAAAATACATCTACCACATACGGTTGTTGTAAAGAGAAAATGTACATAAAATATGAGAATGAGAAAATATACATAAAGTGCTTTGTAAGCCTTTAAGATATATGTGTGTATGGATGCACACACATGCACATACATAATTATGTTAGCTATTGTTGTAACTTAAACTATATATTCCCAGATTACTCAAATGAATCTGTGACCTTCTTTAAGTGGATGCTTCATCCCATATTACACATTATAGCCCAGGCCTGCCTATTCTATTCCTTCTTGTTTCTATCCTTCCATGAGTTTGATGCAAAATGTTGGCCCAAAGTTCTAGAGAACCCTCCTCTTTTTTTCCTGACATCCAAGGTATAGGATTACAAAGTGAATAATAGGGAAAAGTCAAGTAATAGAAACATCCTCAGTCTCCCTACACAAAATAGGTACAGTAGTCTAGAGACACACTCCATTAGGGAAAGCTTTAGTAGTAGAGAATCTTAGCATCCCTGGTGATGCTCTCATTCTTTAACAATGGAGCCACCAGTTTTGGTGCTCACATAGGAATCTTGGATGTGGTCATTGAGGAAGAATAGAACAAAGAAGGGGAAAGAAGTTAGATTAGACTATATGTACATGCATACATACATATATATATATATATATATATATATATATACACACATGAATGTGTATGTGTGTATGCCCTTATATGCAGCTTGGTGGTGCAGTGGATAGATGGCTGGGATTGGAATCAGGGAGACTGATTTATGTATTTAGATCCAGCCTCAGATGCTTACCAGCTGTGTGACCCTGGGCAAGTCACTTAACGCTGTTTGCCTCAGCTTCCTCATCTGTAAAATAAGCTGGAGAAGGAAATGTCAAGTCACTCCAGTATCTTTCCCAAGAAAACTCTAAATGGGGTCACAAAGAGTTGGATATGACTGAAATGCTTCAACAACAAATATGTGTATATATACATATATATGTTTGTATATATGTATATACATTTATATATACATGTATATGTGCATATATACATGTATATATGAGATATTATCTGGAGTGCAAAAATAGGAAGAGGATTGGGGGATTGATGTTCAAGGTATCTGAGGGAGGAAAAGATGCCAAAGGCACAGGTTAAAAAAATCCTGTACTTTATTAATATTGAAAAAGAACAACTGAGAGAATATCAGCGAGCACTGACCTACATGCCTACTTTCCCATCTACATAAATTATTTATGAGGATCATCTATTCATGCATGGAGACAGTCCTCAATGAGAGTATTAGTAGGGAATATTCAGGCTTTCACAAGCAGTATTCTCCAGGAGGCCACATCTTTACCATTGCACAATTAGCTGAATGATATAGAAAATACAAGTTGGTTGATTATTTTTTAAAAAGCATTTGATTTGATAGGTAAAAATGCATCATAAATGCCCTCTTGCAGCAAAGCAGCTCTCATTCATACATCAGAATTCCTTGGAAGATGTAGCCACAGAGATAACCTTATTAAAAAAAAAAACTATGGTTATTAATTTCAAGTGAAACATAAAGTGTGTGTGTGTGTGTGTGTGTGTGTGTGTGTGTGTGTGTGTGCTAACCAAAGTTATTTGCCAGTGGGATGGGGAAGCAGTGCAGAATCTAACATAAAGGATTTCTTATGGAAGGTAAGATCCCTTTTTGCTTCAATCAGTCAATCAGTCAGTCAACAAGCATTTGTTAAGTGCTTACTAGGAGTAAGGAACTGAACTAAACACTAGAAATGCAAATACAAGCAAGACAGTCTGGGTCCTCAAGAACTCACATTCTAATGGGGAAAGAGGACATATAAAAGTTAAGTGGAAAGTAGGTGAGGAAGGATGGAGATGAGGGGCATGCTGGAGAAAGTCCAGAGCAAGCCCTGGGAACTGGCACTCTCCTGGAAGAGATCTGCATCTTCACCCTAGCGCCCAAACACAGGAAAACCTCAGTGGACAGAGAATGCATATTAATCAGAGTATGAGTTAGATGGACAATCGATGGAGTTGTTTAACTCGGGCAGGGTAAATGGACAATGGATCATGTCTACAACTAAACAGAAGGAAAAGAGAGGGTGAACTTGCCTTTGGGAAGCTGCCAAACTCCTTTAAGGACCCACAATTTCTATCAGTTTCCTATTGTTGTTGTTGTTCTCTTTCCCTTCCCTAGAGCTGGGCCTGAAATCAGGAAAACTCATTTTCTTGAATTCAAATCCAGCCTCAGCCACTACTAACTGTGTGATCTTGGGCAAGTCATTTAATCCTGTTTGCCTCGATTTCCTCATCTGTAAAATGAGCCAGAGAAGGAAATTGCTAACCACTCCAGTATCTTTTCGAAGAAAACCCCAAACAGGGTCACAAAGAGTTGTGACCTTGAGGCCATAGATTCCCCACCCCTGGTTTAGAAATAACTGATTAAAGAATGTCATCAAAATAAATGTATGATTGAAAAGCAAGATGAGCTGGTTATAAGGTTATAATTGTCCCCTGACTCCAAATGCAGTGTTATTTTCCAGTGTACCATGATGCCCCTAATGGTAAAAAAAAAAAATAGTTTTAAAATTATTTTAGATCTTTTCCATTTTTATTTGCTTTGCTCATGTTTTTATCCTCAAATGCTCTCAATTATGACTTTGCTTAATTAGGTCTCTCACAAAGCTTTATTTAATTTAGTTTAACCCTTCACTGCTTCTCTCTCTTTTATGACATGAGACCACTGATAATCCTCCAGCATTCTACTCTGTATAATTTTACAAATAAGTTTATTTTCTAACTCAATATTGCCTTTGGCTCTGTATCTCCCCACGTGGCAAGGAAATCAAGTGTTTGCTGACTAAGGGACTTTTAGATTCTTTGGTCTTCTTATTATAGAGGTTGGTTTAGATTTGCTAAATATCTGTATAAAATGTTGTACCATGCCTATTTCCTTTCTTTTGTCCATATCCTTTTTTCATAATCAATAACTTATTTAAAAAGTCAAAATGGAATTATTTTTATTTCATGCCATATATTTTTCTCATTTGTATTCTTCTCTCTTGCACTATATTAATTTTGATCATTGTGACAGAGCCAAGATGGAAGACTCTGAATTCAAAGTTTTAAAATCAAATGTTTAAAAATATATATTGGGGTGGCTAGGTGGTGCAGTACACGGCCCTGAAATCAGGAAGACATGAGTTCAAATCCGGCCTCAGACACTTAACACAAAACTACCATGTGACCTTGGGCAAGTCACAACTCCAATTGCCCTACCTTCCCCTCTCCAAAAAAAAAAAAAAATTTATACACACACACACACACACACACACATACACACACACACACACACACACACACACACATATATATATTATTATTATTATTATTTACATGCAACTGTAGGTAATAAGATATACAGGCATCTTGCCCTACCGGAAAGTCAGAGGGGGTGAGGGAGGAGGATATAAGAGAGAGTAGATTGGGGGCGGGGGTATACAGCGGGATTGCTGTTTTGCGGTAGTGGGTAGGGAAAAGATGGGGAGAAAATTTGTAACTGAAAATCTTGTGGAAATGATGTAAACTAAAAATAAACATAAAATTCAATTTAAAAAATTGATCTTTGATCTACCAAGTCATTTGTCCAAGTGTAAATGAACAATCAATTAAGAAATGGTCCCAATTTCAGTATAAAAGCACTTGCTAGTTATTCATATACAATCGTTTTCATTCTTAGGATGTTATTCAGTATCTATTATGCTCAGTGCCTTCTAATTCTTTCTTAAAAGAAACAAGTGCTTGGTCTCTCATTCCTTATTCCTGATATGTTTGCTGATATTTATCTCACTGCCTCACTTTTGTATTGAAGACACTGAGTAACAAAGTATAATTTAGAAAACCTATCAAGTTTTTCATGGAATCTTTATACATCTCCATTCCAAAGAGCTACAAATAGTAGTTGCTCATGTATATACTATAATTATTTTATCCATTTTTTTTAAATTTGCATTAGTATCTTCTGCATTTATATGCTCTTCACCTCCAAATCCATCTCTCTTCCCCTCCCACCAGAGATCTAGTCCATATAACAAAAAAGAGAAAGAGAAGGAAAAAAAATAAAAAATCAGTCCCTAAGTACTAACCAACATAGCAACTGAGTCTAAACAGTATGTCAATGTTTCATATGCATGTTCCCCAACCTCTCCAGAGGAGGAAGGAAGGTGACTTTTATCACTTTTTCTTTGAGGCCAAGCTTGGTTATTATGATTAGATGATTTTTAAAATTTGATTGTGTGTTTTCTTTCCTTTTTGGTTGTTATAGTCATTGTGTATGTTGCTGTTCTTGATTGTCCTTTACTTTTCATTAATTTGTAACATTCCACTATATTCACTGCAATTGTATTCATGGTAGGTTTTTTTTTTTCCTATTGGTTATCATGAGCACGGGAATAAGAGATCACTAAATGTCCAATGAAATGATGTTTCCAAACTGTTGCCTTTGGTCACATGATATGACCAATATTAACCATCTCTCCAGGGAGAGATGTTTCTTCTGGTTTCATTTACAAGAATTTAAAGATTACTACGATTCATTTCCTTCAGTAGTTTGCCCATTCATTAGTCATTGGACAACAATCTCATGTCTAGAGTACCATCACAGATTATGACTATCGTAACCTCTCTCCAGAAGACATTGCCATAGTCATATGATGAATTAAGGGTAATGTCTGTTAAAGGTATGCATTCCTTACCGAGGATGCCCCAGGTATTCTGAAGGTTTTGATCTTTTGGAAGAGATTTCCTTCCAGGAGAGAAGTTATGCAAAAAAATAGAGAGAAGCCTTGTGTCTGTGACAGAAAGGAGGAGGAGGAAAGGTTACACACAGGTCACAATTCTTCTTGCAAAGTAGGCAGGGAAAGGGAACAGCAAGCCATTCACCTGCCGTGGAAAGAAGGGAATACTGCAAATAATCACACTATCAACACAAGTTAAATACTGACTAGAAGAGAGGAGATATAATTGGAAGGATGAACAAGAACAGACTGGAGCAGAGACTAGATCAAGCTGAGGTAGCAGGTCAGAGTTGGTGAGACCTTTCTCCTTCTGCTTCCCTGGAGCACTACTCAGGGAAGTAACCCTCTGTTTACCTGTTCCTCCACTTTCTTCTCTGTTTCCTTTTGAAACAGTAAGGAGAAAGGTAGGGGAGAGAAAAAGATTTAACCCCCACTCCCATCTGCAATGTATATCTCAGTCTGCTATGCTTTGGTTTAATGCTAATCTGTATTCCTATGCTACTTAAAACTGTATTTAAATCCTGGCCATTTATGGAGAATCTGGTCAAGGCTTGTATATTTATGATTAGAAATTCAGTAGGGGGAAAACTAACTCAAAAGGCAGTGGGAATTTCCTCACCTCAAGCTAAGGTGGAGATGAGCTGAAAAGTGAGAAAATTTCTGTGATTTTAGTAATTTATGTAATTATTAAATATTACATTATTTTATGAACATGGAGAGAGATTTAACAAGTATATGAGCCATTAGCAGTAAGAGGTAAAAATTGGTGTGTTTATTCAGATAACCTCACACACACACACAGAACCCAGTCACATACTGCACCCCCAGCTACACTACAGATAAGATATACTATATACACACATGTATGTGTACACACACACACACACACACACACACACACACCCTCAATGGACAAATGGTTACTCTTTTTTTTCTCCCCTTTTGCTCTCAAATGATGTTACAATAAGTTACACATAAAAATGTATATTTAAAGCATAAATAATTGTAAATGTATTTTAATTATCTTTTCTGGTCTTTACATTTAAAAGCATATTAAAAAATAACCCTACAATTAAGGGGGAAGACAGTGGTGCTTAGTTGGTATAGAGCCAGCAAGTCTTAGAACCAGGAAGCCTTGGTTCAAGTTGTCTCTCTGAAAGATACTGGTTGTGAGTCCACAGGCAAGTCACTTAATGTCTCAATACTCCCAAATAAGTCCCTATCACTTCTTCAACAGATGAACTTTCAGGCTATATAAGTGGAGGAGATTTCTATGCCAAGGAATACTGCTCACCAATGAAAACACAGATTCAGCAAGAAAAATAAAATACTGAAGGGATGAATCTCCTTTAGTGGAATTTCAGATGTCATCTGACAGATTATGACATCTGGTGAATAAATAAGGCATTCCTGGTGCAGATAAACCTAGTCATAAGTGAAATAGAGTATCACTGTAATCATTCATTCATTCATCTGTTCACTCAATAAATATTGATTAAACCCCTATCATATATATATAGACCCTTATTCTAGGTGCAAGGGAGAATACCACAAAGCCACTGATCTTGTCCTATATGTCTGCTTTAGAGAGATGCAAAGCACATTACTATGTGAGATCCAAGGGGGTAGGAGCAGCAGCAGAAAGGAAATATGAGAAGGCTTTGTGTAGGCAGGGGCAATTGAATTGGACTTTAAAATATGGAAAGGAATTCAGCAGGTAAAGAAGGAGAGGAAAGACATTCCAGGCAAATAGATTAAGCAAAGCCATGGAGGGCAGAATTCGTGGTGTGGTCAGGAGACAGATAATAGAGTGTGGGAAAGGAGAATAGTGTCAGAGTATGGAAGGTATTGAAATCCAGGCTAAGGAGTTTGGACTTTATCTAGTAAAGAGAAAAGAGACATTGAAACTTTCTGAATAAAAGAATCATGTGACCTTGTATAAGAAATATTTTGGAGGAAGATGTGGATTGGTTTAAAAAAATCTTGTTCATTCAAATATATAATTCAAATTTATAATGCTAAGGGTCATCCCCCAGTAAATAAATGGTTAAAGGATGTGAATGGTTCTCAAAAGAAGAACCACAAACTAACAACCAGAATATGAAAGATTACTCCAGATTGCTAACATGCAAATCAAAACAACCTTGTGGATTCACTTTATACCCAGAGGATTGGCAAAGAGGACAAAAGGTGGGAATAGTTCATGTTGGAAGAGTTGTGGAAAGACAGGCACACCAACACATTGCTAGCAGAGTGGTGAGCTGGTCTAATAAATCTGGAAAGTAATTGGAAGTTATGCTTTCATAAAAAGTGACTAAAATATCCATACTCTTACCCCAAGATCCCATTGCTAATCTTATACTCTAAGGAGATCAAAGTTGAAAGAAAAAGAAAGGAAGGAAGGAAGGAAGGAAGGAAGGAAGGAAGGAAGGAAGGAAGGAAGGAAGGAAGAAAAGAAAGAAAGAAAGAAAGAAAGAAAGAAAGAAAGAAAGAAAGAAAGAAAGACCATTTCCATATACACCAAAGTATTTATGGCAACTTTTTTTTTGTCATAGCAAAGAACTGAAAACAAAAATCAATTTAGGAATGGCTAAACAAATTTTGGCACAGGAATGCAATGTAATATCACTGTGCCATAAAAGAAAATGAATATGATATATTCAAAGAAGCCAAGGAAGACATGTTAACTGATGCAAAATAAACAGAACCAGGAAAATAGCATGTGTGATGATTATGGTGATGTAGGTAAAAAGAACAACAGTAACAACAAAAATGAAAACTTAATGTTGTAAAATTATAATGATCAATGTTAGCCTTGAACAAGCAATATAAAAATGCACTTCCCCACCTTCTTTGCAGAGGTGGGGGTCCATGGATGCAGAACATTGCATATTCATTTGGAATTGGTAGATATGCTTAGTTTTGCTAACTTGATTTTTTTTCCATTTTTTTTTTCATTTTGTCATAAGAAATGGCTCTCTGAGTGGAGAAGGGAGAGGTAAAAGGATGCAATAGGGAATGAGGGTGGCATTTTAGAAAAAGAAGAAGGAAAATTAAAAGAGAAGAGAGATGCTAATCTGGCAGCAATATGAAGGAACTCCATATTCCACTCCCCTTTGTCTGCCATACACTCCCTCTCCTCACTTCTTAGAATCCTTGGCTTCCTTCTAAACTGCCTACTACTGGAAGATTTCCTGATCCTCTCAATGATTAGTACTCTCACTCCTCAAATTCTCTTGTATTCGCTCTCAAGAGAATGAGCCTTGAGGGCAGAGACTTTTACTGGTTCTTTGAATCCCCACTGCTTCCTCTAAGAAAGCCTTAGCTATGGGCTTTCCTGGGAAACAAAAGGTAACAGTTTCCTGGCAGCAATGACAGTCCAGAGATGGTTTCTAGGCAATGTCCCTCCCCAAACTACACACACACACACACAAACGTGCACAAACACGCATACACAGAGACACACATATACACACATACACACAGAGACACTCACAGACACACACAATACACACGTACATCCGTACACACAGACACATATAAACACAGACACAAATGTGTACACACATACAGACAGAGATACACAGATGTGAATATATACATACATACACATACTGACACACAGACACATGTGCACACAGACACACACACTCACATATACACACATTCACATGTACACACACAGAGACACACTTAAACACAGATACACACATGCACACGTATACACAGAGACACACATGTACACACAAGACACATACATACATATACATGCACACACATATATACACATACACACATACATTAAAATCCACAATGGTTTTAGCCAAAGTGATTGAAGTTCCATTTACATTAAATTTCAAGCCAAGAAAAGGGAATCTCTGCTTAAGGTGGTTCTATGTAAATAGCCTTGATTGAACCATGGAATTAAATGTAATGAGCATCTTTCTAACACTTGTGTGAAAGGCACAGTGGTTCTAGGGATGTGACAACAGAA
Source organism: Gymnobelideus leadbeateri (assembly GCA_011680675.1). Classification (NCBI taxonomy): domain Eukaryota; kingdom Metazoa; phylum Chordata; class Mammalia; order Diprotodontia; family Petauridae; genus Gymnobelideus; species Gymnobelideus leadbeateri. Next base: position 129,894 of record WOXC01003905.1, read on the forward strand.
CAGCCCCTGACCTCAAGGAGCTAACATTCTATTGAGGGAAATTTTAATATTGGAAGGCTCTCTAGACTTACCTTAAAGCCCTTTAACTGTAACCTCTCAAACTCTATGGGACCTGGGCTCAGATCATGACTTCACTACTTGCTAGCTGTGTGACTGCTCTGTGAGTCCCTTAATTTCTCTCCACCTCCGTTTCTTCATCTACAAAAGGAGGGGATTGAATTAAAGGACCTTTAAGATTTGACAACACTCCTGACACATGCCATCTAGCCACTCTTTGAATACTTCCAGTGAGGAGGAGCTCACTTCCTCACAAGGTAGCCAGTTTGATTGCTCAATAGCCCTCTTAGAAACATGTGCCTCACGTTAAATAGTAAACTTTTTCCTTATAACTTATGGGCCAATTAGTCCAACCCCTTTATTTTTACTTACGAGGAAGTTGAGGTCCAAGGAGGTCAAGTCAAGCCTTTTAAATAAAAGACAAAATTTCAGGTTCCCTGACTCTAAAACTAGGGTTCCTCCCACAATTCGGTACCATTTCCCAACCTCTTGTCCTGGTTCTGGATCCCAGAGCTACTCCGAAAAAGTCCACTGTTCTCTCTCTTCTTGGAATCTGTTCATGGCTTCCCTTGCTCAGGCTTGCCCCTTTTGGAGAACACTTGTCGCTGTGAGATCCTCTGGAAGTATAAAGAGACTGTGCAAGCCAAACCTCTAAAAAGAAATGCCTCTACCTAAGCTCCATATGGGGGGGGAGTAAACAGTATTTAGAACCAGAACATACCTTGGCTTTTTAAATTGTCAAATAATACATACTAAATGGGATATCTCACTCTTCAGGAGAGTGGGGGGGAGGGTGATGAGAGGTGGGGATGATGGAGGGGAGGGCATTCTAGCAGGAGGGGGGGTTGGAAGTACCCACTTTCGAAGAGGAACAGGATCAAAGTAGGGAATGGACCAGGTGGGGGGTGGGATGGGTGGGAGGGAAATATAGCCAGTCTTTTACAATATATCTACTATGGTAATGTTTTACATAACTAGACATGTACAACATATACTGAATTGCTTATCTTCCCAGCAGGAGTGGGTGACAAGGGACAAAGGGAATGGATCTGGAATTAGAAGTTTTAAAATTAAATCTTTCACATATATAAAATAAATAAATAAAATGAATTGTCAAATAATATGGTTAGATTAGATGATCTCTGATGCCCTCAGACAGAAAATGACTAACCTAATGTCTCATAGTTTTCCTGTGCCCAAGGATGCCCCATTCTCCTTTGTAATGCCATTGATCCTTTTAAGGTGTGCACCCTATCTCTTTAAGTAGACAGTTAACTGGTTTAGTTAGACTAGTTTAACTAGACTAACCCTTAAGAACAAGGACATTGGTCAAGTATTTGAATGAACTGTCATGTAGAAGAGGCATTAGAACAATTTACTCTGCTTGGCCCCACAATGCAGATGCAGGTGTAATGAGAAGGGGTTGCAGAAAAGAAAATTGAGGCTGGAACTAAGGAAAAGTTTCCCCAAAATTAGAATTTTCCTAAAGTGGAACCCACTGTTCTGAAGGTAGTGAGCTCTCCTTCATTAGAAGTCCTTGAGGAATTGGGACTTGACAAGTGATTTCATTGGTATAGGACACTCTTTGAGTTCTCTGAAGACCATTACTGTCCCCTTTATCTTTCTGTCTGCCTCAGTGCATCTTCCCACAGCGCCTCTCAGTAGGTGCTCAGTGTTTGTTGACTAGAATCGAAGGTTAAGTGTTAGAGCAGCGATGCTCTGCCTAAAGATTCATGAGGAAAACAACACACCCTGAGATGTAATAGTTCAGTCTCCTTATTCCTTGAGTTGCAGAGGTATAAAGACCCTTTTATCATCAGCCCAAATCTTGCACAAGCTGGAGTGGAGGCCATGTGCAGGGATACCCACTCAGGAATTTACTGTTTAATTAATTTGACTGTGGTCCAAAAATGCTGCATGCCAGAAATCAATATTGACTGTACTGATTCACCGGATTTAAAATACTGTAAAAACAGGGCTCTGTGCAGACCCAGTTTGTCTTGGCCAATAGCAGAAGATGGAGGTCTGTGTTTAAAATACATCATTAAAGTTGCATAAGCAGGGAGTGGAACCATCCTGGAGTGCTAACAAATACGGACCCATACTGCTGTGTGTGGGGAGAGAGAGAGAGAGGGAGGGAGAGAGAGAGAGAGAGAGAGAGAGAGAGAGAGAGAGAGAGAGAGAGAGAGAGAGAGAGAGAGAGAGAGAGATTACATTAGGTTGGTTATTGCTTTCTGGCATTGGGACAGAAGAAAACAGGTGTTGGTCTCATGAGGTCCAAGCAGATGATTTTAATCAATGTCAACACTGAAGGCACCTAAAAGATGCCCTCTCTTTCTCAAAGTAACCCCTAGTTCTGTACAGATTTTATAGTTCCCCAGAGAATAGACGTTATCCAGAGTTCTGCCCTGTGACCTCTGCATTTTCTATATTCTTTCTCTAGGAGATCTGATTCACTCATCTGTTCAATTATCACTTCTGGGTAAATTTCTTCTAAATCTTTTGTGTGGAGCAGTGGAAAGAATGCTAGATTTGTAGTCAGGTGATGGGGGCCTGCACCAGGGAGGCAACTGTCAATGGAGAAAAGGAGGGATAGAGGAAAGATACTGTAAAGCATGAAATGACAAGATTTGAGAATGAATTAGATAGGTGGATTCAATTTAATTGAGGTGTCTAAGATGACACCTAAATTATGAGTCCTGGGCAAATGGAAATAAGCTGGTACCTTGGAGATATCCAATAACTAGTTGGTGATGTGAAACTGGAGGCCAGGAGAGAGGTTAGGGCTGGATAAAAAGATCTGAGAATGTATGATGACCAACTTTGATAGACTTCACTCTTCTCAGCAATGCAATGATCTAAGACAATTCCAAAAGACTCATGATGGAAAATGCCATCCACATCCAGAGAAAGAACTATGGAGGCTGAATGAATGAATATCAAAGCATACTATATTCTCTTTTTCCCCCTTTTTTGTAGTTTTTCCCTTTTGTTCTGATTTTTCCTTCACAACATGACTAATGTGCAAATACGTTTAATGTGATTATACATGGATAGGCCATTATCAGAATGCTTGCCATCTTGCTAAGGGGAGAAGGGAGGGAGGAAGAAAAAAATTGGAACTCAAAATCTTATAAAGGTGAATGTTGAAAGCTATCTTTAAATGTAATTGGAAAGAATAAAATACTACTAAGTTGGAAAAAATATCTGAGAATCCTCTTCCTAGAGATGGTAATTGAATGCATGGGAAAAATGACATCACCAAATGAAATATTATAAGGTGAGAAAAAGGTCAATGGAAGATGCCTAAAGGTCACAGGCATGAACTATAAGGTGCTCCAGCAAAGGAAACTGAGGAAGGATCAGATGGATAGGAGAACTAGGAGAGAACAATGATGACCATCAGGAAAGAGTATCCAGAAGACAGTGATCAAATGTGTTGAGAACAGATGTCAATTAGGTAGCAATAAGACATCTCCGATGTGCCCAAGCTGGACACAGGCATCTGCTCAAGGTACATTCAGACCAGAGCAAGTTTTCTTCAGTGATGGCTAGAAAGGGGTTGGTGTTAGATCATAGAAGGTCTCGAATATGAGGCTAAGGACTTTGGAATTTGTACAGTAAGTCAGAGGAAAGTCACTCAAGACTTTTGAGTAGGGGAATTGCATGATTGAAACTATTCATTAAGATTGTTAATCTCTCAGCAATGTGAAAAGTAGAAAGCACAAAGTTTGGAGTCAGAAGACCTAATTCAAATGCTTACTATCTACATGACCTTGAACAAATCTCTTGAGCAATTGTTTAGTTGGCTTTTGGTGTCTGATTCCTCATGATCCCTTCTGGCGTTTTCTTGGTAAAGATTCTAGAGTGGCTGCCAATTCCTTCTTCAGCTCATTTGAGAGATGAGGAAACTGAGGCAAAGAGGGTTAAGTGGCTTGCCCAGGGTAACACAGCTGGTCAGTGTCTGAGGCCAGATCTGAACTCAGATCTTCTTGACTCTAGGCCCAGGGTTCTGTACCACCTAGCTGCCCTGGTATGAAGGGTGTATAGCTTAATGCCTATAATCCCTGATACTGGGAAGACTGAGACTAGTGGATTGCTTAAAATCAGAACTTCTGAGTTTCAGTGTCCTAAATTCTTCAGATCACATTAAGTCTGGCACCAAAAAGATGAGCTTCCAGTGCAAGTAGAGTAGATGGAACCAGGCTACCCAAGGAAGGGTGAGCTAGCCCAGGTTGGAAGTACAACAGGTTATGTTTTTCACAGTACTCACTATTGGAATGCTCCCATGAATGGCCACTATACTTCTAGCCTGGGTGAAATAGGTAGATCTAGCCTAAACACACACAACAACAACAACTACAACAATAACAAAAATACCCCCCTAAAAAAGTACCTAGCATTGTAAACTGGGGATCCAGATGCAGAAAATGGAACAATCTCTATCTGAATCTATTTCCTCATCTATAAAATTATAGGGTTGAAGTAAATAAATCAAATAGAATTGGTTCCTTCCAACTCTAAATTTTCATTCGAGGATAGGGAGAGACTAGAGGTAAGAAGAGAAATCTGATGACTGTAGTACTCTCATCAGTTCTGAACCCTCAATGATGATGGAAAACAGAGGGACTGCCTTGATAGTCTACCAAAAAACCACATCCTTGACACCATACCCAATCAGTAGTGACCACATCTTATACGTTCTCTCTCAGCAATAAGACTGACTAGACTTTCTAACAGGTCCCTTTCTAATGAATACTTCTTTAGCATCTGAATTACTTCCTTCACTAAACTCTGGCCAGAAAGTTGTAAAATCTTGAGACCAGTAAAGAGCTCTCCAAATTCGAGATGTTTTAAAATCTGACTTTTTCTGCTGACAGAAACAGTTCTGTTAAAAATGTTTAAAGTACATAGAACTTAAAAAAAATGTTTGGCCCCTTTTGAAATTCTTTTTAAGTTTTTTCAACATGGTTACACGATGGTTTCCTCACAGTTCCTAAAGGTGGACATACATTGACCATAGCTCTTCTTTGGCTAGACAGGCCATAGCCTGGCCATGGAAGAGTTATTGGCAGTTCCAGTCAATGTATGAAAAAATCCCCTGGTTTGATTCCTAGGAGGTCTGGGCAAGCACCCATGTTTGTATTTGGTTCCTGTGGCTCTACACCTGAGCTCTGAGCTTGGAGCTTGGAATCCCAAGGCAAGGGAGGAATGGAAGCAAAGCCCAAACCACTACAGAACAAAGGGTTACATCCAAAGCCATCAATTGCCTTGTATTTACTCATCTTTTCACATAGTCTGGCCCAAACCTAGGCCACAAAGTGCTCGAGGAAAGCTGGAATGGGAGCTGGTGAATCTGCCAGCAAATTACAGCAAATGCCAGCCTCCCGGCCCTGGTGTTAGTTCAGGCCAGAGACTCTTTGCTCAGGAGTAGTGAAAAGACTTATCCCTCACATCAGGACTGAGTGTCCACCGTCAGTTTCTCTTAGACTTCCACAGATCCAGTTTGATGTTTTAGTATCATTTCCAAGCTGCAAATCTTTTACTTTGCACTGGGCACAGGGGGTCACCAAGTGGATGCCTGGAAATTTCTATAAGCTCCCACCTCAGTACCTTTACCTAGGTTGTCTACTCCATGCTTAGTATGTTCTTTCTCCTAACATTGCCTCTTGGTACCCCAGCTTCCTTCGAGGTTTAGATCAAAACCTTCCTCCTGAAAAAGGCCTACCACTGACTCCCCAGCTGTTAGTTCCTTTGCTTCTAAACTTCTCTGTATTTATTTTGTGTTTAGGATTCAAATGAGGCTACTTGACTGTGTATTTACCCCAAATCACTCTTTCACTGACTGTCCAAAAATAGACCCCATCCTAAGCCTCTCTTGGTCATTGTTTGGGTTCTGATGGCTCAAGTGTAAATAGCAACTGTTTCTGTTCTGTCCAGAAACCCTGAGGGTCTACCCCTCCCCGATTAAGTAAGCAAACTAGGCCATCTTCTGCCTCCTTTCATACTTAGCCCTTAATTACTGAATGGGTGTTGCCTCAGACAAACTGAGAGACCTAGGAAAGACCTTAGCTTAAAGAGGTCAAGGTCTCCCCACTGCCTCTGGGGTCATCTCCAGTCATCCTGACCTATGTCTTGCCTCTGGACTCCACTGATTCTGGAGAAGAGAATGAAAATGATAACTTTGCACAGCAATGCCTTAATTAAATCCAATTCACTTGCAAGTCAAGACATATCACACCTCTGACGTCATTCTCTCTTTGAGAATGAAGGATGAACAACAGCAACTTATCTGTGTGTGTGTGTGTGTGTGTGTGTGTGTGTGTGTGTGTTTTCCTTTCTTCCAGCTAGGTGGCTCAGTGGAATTAAGACCTGGATTCAAATCTTTCCCAGACCCTTACCAGCTGTGGGATCCTGCATGAGTCATTTACCCTCTCAATCTGCCTGTTTCCTCAGCTGTAAAAGGGGATAATTATAGCACTTGCCTCCCAGGCTTATTGTGAAGATTAAACAGGATAATCTTTCAATTAATTAATTATTCAATAGGATTATATTTAAATTTATTATTAGGGGGGATAATATTTAATGGATATTAATTAGAATAATATTAAATGGGATAATAAAATGCTGAGCACAGTTCCTAGCAGTGGGTAGGAACTTAATAAATGCTTTTTCCCTTCCTTTCCTCCAATAGAATCAATAATTCAATTGATCAATCAATGAGCATTTGTTGAGCATCTATTAGGTGCTAGGCATTGGAGATTAAAAGACATAAATGAAACAATCCCTGCCCTCAGTGAACCTGCATTTCTATATAGGGACAGAACATACACCAATAAGTATAAAGAAAAATATACAAAATAAATACATGGTAATTTATTGTGGGGGGAGAGAAGGCTCATAAGCTGCTTGAGGGTAAAGGCTTTCATTTTTGTCTTTATATTCCCAGACCTGCTATTTTGAGTTGTTTTTCAGTTGTGTCTGATTCTTCATGACCCCTTTTGGGGTTTTCTTTGCAAAGATACTGGAGTGGTTTGCGATTTCCTTCTTTAACTCATTTGACAGAATGAGAAAATTGAGACAAACAGAGTTAAGTGACTTGCCCAAGGTCACACAGCTAGTAAGTTTCTGAGGTCAGATTTGAACTCAAGAAAGAGTCTTTCTGGCTCTAGACCCCTCTGACTGTAGACCTAACTGTCCCCAAGCCTAGTATAGCACCTGAGTATTAAGTAGAGCTTGTTAAATTAAGTTAAATTGGATTTCAAGAGATGATTAAAAGCTATGATACTCTTACCACATCATCAATGTTTGTTAGAAGCTTCCTGACTCTTGGAATGGAGACATGTTCTCCCAACGTTTCAAAGAAAAAAAAAAATAAAAAGGCTGGGTCTACATTTTTAAGGACCATGTCCTGGCTGCCTATTTGAAAGCATCACCCAAATTACTGGCAGAGGTATTTTAGAGGAGTGCCTGACTTTGAGGTAATATGGAAGAAGTCATAATCTGGTTTAGAAATCACTCTGATTCTTCTGCCAAGCAAAGCAAATAAAACTAAAGCCAAAAAATACCAAGTCATTCCACAAGCTCAGCTTCTAGCATGGCTCTCCAGAGGCCATATGATGGAGGGAGAAGAGCACTGGATTTTGAGTTAGAGGTCCTGGACTTGTTTGGGTAAGTCATTTCCCTCTTTCTTGGTTTCTTGATCTATTAAATGAGAGGACTGGACTCAATGAACTTTAAGGTCTATAAGTCTAGAGTTTTTGTTTTTCTCCTCAGGTCAGATACAAGATGATATCATAACCTGCCCTTTGTTCATCTAAGGAGATGGAAATATGACAAAGGCAGCAGAATAAGAAACTTGGGTACAAACAAAAGGAGGTGGCAAGAAGAAAAAGAATGACCGAGTGTCCAGAGGCAAAATCAGAACTTATGGGATGGAAAGAATATTAGAGAGGGAGTCAGGACATGCTGGTTTCATCTAGTTCTAATAATGCCATGAGCTGGATGTATAACCTTGCATAAGTCATTTTCTTCTTCTTTCAAATTGAGATGGTAAGGTCTGGAGAGGCTATGAATTCAGTCTACTTCAGTGAACTATGGAAAAAATGTTAATAATGACTCAGGCAAGAACCCAGGTCTCCTGACAGTCCACCCATGGCTCTTGCTATTATGCCACACCCTGCCTCTCCTTGTCTCCAAGTGCCCTTCTAGCTTTCATAGAGTATAATTATCCATTGGATTCATTAGAAAGTAATTGCCTAAGAATTGGAAATTGAGGAGATGACCATAAATTGGGGAATGGCTGGATAAGTTGTGGTATATGAATGTAACAGAATGTTATAAGAAATGATGAGTAGGAAGAGTACAGAAAAACCTGGAAAGACATACATGAACTGATGCTGAGTGAAGTGAACAGAACCAGGAGAACATCATACACAGTAAAAGCAATATTGTATGATGAGCAACTCTGACAGACTTAGCTCTTCTCAGCAATACAATGATTCAAGACAGCTCCAAAACAAAATGGAAAATGCTATCCACATTCAGACAAAAAACTATGGAGTCTGAAGGCAGATCAAAGCATATTTTCACCTTTTGTTTTTGTTTTCTTTCTATGGTTTTTCCCTTTTGTTCTGATGCTACTTTCACAAAATGAGTAATGTAGAAATGTGTTTAATGTGATTGTACATGTATAAACTATATCAGATTGCTTGCTGTATTGAGGAAAAAATTAGAATTTAAAATTTTATTAAAGTGAATGTTGAAAACTCTTGTTACATGTAATTGTAAAAAAAAAAATAAAATACTATTAAGTGAAAAAAAGAGGAAGGGAAAAAAAGAAAGCAATATCCTGCCAAGGAGTCTGAAGACAGGAAGAGGTACCATATATGACAAAATATTCATAACAGCATTTTTTGTGGTAATAAAAGCCCTGGAAACTGGTAAGTAAATACTTACCAAAGCATTTCACAGATTTAGAGCTGGAAGGAACTTAAGAGACCATCTAGTCTAAGCCTTTCACTTTATGGATAAGGATTTGTGATCCAGAGGGGTTAAGTGACTTGCCCAGGGTTACACAGGAAGTAAATGGCAGTACCAAATAATGAAGCCAGTTCCTTTGGTTCTAAATCTGATATGTTTTCTGCTCTACTACTCTGTCTCTTATTTGTCCCGTGTCACATAAGTGCTTGCTGTATTTATTTCTTCCTCTTGTCTCCCCCCTCTCCCTTTCCCCAATGAAACTGCAAACTCTTTATCTTGTTGATTCTATCACATCTCTCACATCTGTCTTTTTCTCTGCACTCACACATCCTCTATCCTAGTTCAAGCTCTCATCCTTCCTTCTCTGGATAACTGCAATTGCCTAAAATTGGTCTCCCTGTCTGTGCCAGGGGTTATTAATCTGAGCTCAGTGAACTTGTTTAGATAGATAAATTGTTGTTGTTGAGTCATTTCAGTCATGTCTGACTCATTGTGACCCCATTTGGAGTTTTCTTGGCAAAAATACTGAAGTGGTTTGCCATTTCCTTCTCCAGTTCATTTTACAGATGAGAAAAGCTGAGGCAAACATGACTAAGTGACTTGCCCAGGGTCACACACACACATATCTAAAGTCATATTAAAACTCATGAAGATGGGTCTTCCTGATTCCATACCCAGTGCTTTTATCCACTGCACCATCTAGCTGCCTAGATAGATAGATAGATAGATAGATAGATAGATAGATAGATAGATAGATAGACAGGTAGATAGATAGACAGGTAGATAGAAAAAACAGACAGATGAAAGGAAAAGAAAGGAAGGAAGGAAGGAAGGAAGGAAGGAAGGAAGGAAGGAAGGAAGGAAGGGAAAAGATAGATATACAGACAGAAAGACAGGTAGATAGATAGACAAGCATATGAAAGAAAGAAAGAAAGAAAGAAAGAAAGAAAGAAAGAAAGAAAGAAAGAAAGAAAGAAAGAAAGAAGAAAGGAAGGAAGGAAGAAGATAGATAGACAGGTAGATAGACAAGCAGACAGAAGAAAGAGATTGAAAGATGATAGACAGACAGACAGAGACAGACAGAAATATAGACAGGTAGATAGACAAGCAGGTAGATACACAGACAGATAGACATATATAGAGAAAGATACAGACATATGGACAGACATAGATATACACATATACAGGTATATACAGACACATATCATTGGTTTTCTTTGTAATCCTATGTATTTCATTTTATGCACTTGAAACATTCTTCTGAAAAGGGGTCCATAGGCTTCATTAGGTTGCCAAAGACATCAATGAGACCCAAAGATTTAATGACACACAATGACACAAAACCCAAAGATTTAAGAACTCTTGCTTAAGTCTCTCCCTTTTCCAATCCAGTCTTCACAAAGCTGCCAAATGGATATATTCCTGAAACCTGCCTTTGATCATGTTAGTCCCCTGCCCTGAATTTTCCTGTTGCCTCCAGGACAAAAAGCAGAATCCTCTGTCTGTCCTTTACAGTCTTTCTCAGGCTCCTTCCCACCTGTCTTTGCTGTCTTGTGTCCTCTTCAGCACTCTATATTCTAGTCAGTCATATATTTCCCATACGTGACATCTATCTCCCATCTCTGGACAAAGCTTAATATAGCTCATTTCCCCATGTTTGGAATGTTCTTCCTCCTCATTTCTAACCTTAAAGGATCCCCTGTTTTAACAATTACAACATAACAATAATAACTAGCATTTTATAGCACTTTAAGGTTTGCAAAGCACTTCACAAATATTATTTCATTTGATCCTCATATAACTCTGGAAGATAGGTGCTAATGGGAGTCCATTTTACAGATGAAGAAACTGAAATAGACAGAGGCTAAGTAATTTGCTTGGGGGTCACACAGCTAGTAAGTATCTGAACTTGAATTCACTTCTTCCTGACTCCAAGTGCAGCTCTCTATTCACTGCAATACCTAGTTGCTTCTTTCAAGATACTCAGATGCAATCTTGTGCATGAATCCTTTCCTGATCCCTGTAGTTAGTGGTTTTATTTTTTCATTTAGGAAGGATGAAGCAAAGGAATGAAGGAAGGAGGGAGGGAGGGAAGGAAGAAAGGAAGGAGGGAGGGAGGGAGTAAAGGAGGTAGGAAGGGAAGGAGGGAACGAAGGAAGGAAGGAAGGAAGGAAGGAAGGAAGGAAGGAAGGAAGGAAGGAAGGAACGAAAGAAGGAAGGTTGTATTATTTTGTTTTTACTTATATCTACCCAATAGAATATAAGCTCTAAGAGGACAGGAACTGTTTCATTTTGGTTTTGTATCCCAAGAGCCTGGAATGCTGCCTTGTATATAGTAAGGCTTGATAAGCACTTGAATTTAATTACATTGAGGATCTGACCTTGTATTTCTTTTTTTAACTGCCGTTGTCTAGCAGTGTCTTGCACATTGTAGGGACCCAGATACTGGATGATTGTTCATAAAAGTTCAATGTCTCTCAGTATACTTAAAGGTAGATATGTGTTTAGGAAAATATTTTCCCTTTGGACTTTATTTCTCAGGAGACTTTAGGGAAAAGACTGCATGTACATTTCACCAAGGTCCTCTAGGAAGTCACAGGGGTGTCTTACATTAGCATCCCTCCCAATTTCCCAAATCTAAGCCATATAAGCAATAGGAATGGAGTCACGGCCCAGGAGAGCTTCACTGGAGCACCAATCCTTTTCATCTGAAATATTTTGGCAGCAGCCCAGAGTGTTATTAACCCGGAGCCCCAGGTTTCACTCACACTGAGTCCACAGTGATTAAGGGAAGAGCTATGTGTGTTGGAAATATCATTACCAAACATCTCTCCCTCCAAGTAACAATGCCATGAGGCTGAATGTGTTTTGGACACAGTTGTGGTGGGAGCCAATTTAATTTTTTTTCTTAAAAAGAACAAAAAAGCCGGAGGTGTCAGGATGATCTCAGTCATTCAGTGAAATTACTCTTGCTGCTGGATATTGTGGGCTAATTGGTAGAGAAAGATTTTACTGGCAAAAGGCTTCATTGAATCTACAGTAAATATGACATAATGAGGGCATCAATTAACTTAAGGCAGGAGGATGATTAATTATAAAATCAGGGGCACTCAGGCATGCCTAACAGCTGGGAAGAAAGATCACAGCAGGAACCATTAGAAGCCCTGCAAGGTCAGTTGTCTTATTTGAAACTCTCTAAAATGACCCTGACCTGTGAAAATGGGGAGAAAATAAGAGAAATCTTGCCTGGGGAAAAAGGCTTAGACAGTAAGCTGTGTTCTTGATCTCCCCACAAAGAATAACCTGGTTAGGAAATTTCACCTTTGCAAGTGTTGGCTGATAGCACTTCTTTCATAGGACCCTCCTTCTCAATATGAGTGCTGTGTCCTGGACATGCTTTCATTGGTTGTATAGATATTTACTGAGCACCTGCTGAATGCAGAAACCATGCTACCTATTGAGGAGTCAACTACAAAGTTGAATAAGACACAGTCCTCTTGAGTAATTTGTATTTAAATTGGATACATATTAAACCACAAAACTGTCCATTGTACCACTAAGTTTTGCAAAATAGTATAATAATTTTGTTCAACAATTATCTGTAAAGCACTGATACCTTTTTAGAACAGATCTGTAATTTCTTTGGTATAGGGAGCTCCTGATAAAGAAACACCTTCTACTTATGCAGGTCACAACTGCCCTATAATTTACAGTCTGAAAGAGCTGCCTGTCATATACTGAGGTATTAAGTAACTGGCCCAGGGTCTATATGTCTCAGATGCAGGAGTTAAGTTCTGGTCTTTTTGAGGCTGGCTCTGTAGCCACTAAACAAGTCACCTCAGGATACACAGAAACAAAAGTGAAAAAGTCCCTGCCCTCAAAGAGCTTATATTTCCTTGGAGAGGTAGTACAATTAAACAGATACATAGAAACCATATAATGAGGCGAGATTGAGCAATAACAATGAAGGAGATGAGAAAAGGCTTTTTATAACAAGTGGTACCTAAACTGAGTCCTGAAGAAAACTGGCAGTTCTAAGAAGGGTGAAGAAAACCAGCAAACTGTAAAAGAAGCTGGATGGTGCAGTCGGTAGAATATTAGCCATGGAATCAGGAAGACCTGAGTTCAAATTCGGTTATACTTGCTAACTGTGTGACCCTGGGTAAAATACTAAACCTCTCTGCCTCAGTTTCCTCAAATATAAAATGGGAACAACAATAATAATAATATCAACTACCTCCCAGAGTCCTTGTGAGGATCAAATGCAAGCCTTAAAGGGTTATGCAAATGCTATTATAATTAAACATCCCAGAAATGTTCCTTTTCTTTTCCTTTTAAAATCCCACTCCTTTTCCCCCCATGTTCTCTCCTAATTGTTCCTTAGGCTAGCCAAAGTGACCTAGTAATAATACCCATAAGCATGTCTTAAAAAAAAAAAAGACTGATGCCTTTTGTCTTTACATAATAGTCATTCCCCACCCTCCTATAAGTGGAAGCATCCCTCGAGCCAGAGAAAACAGTTCAGCAAAGACATCTAACATAGAAACCTTGCTTGACAACAATATACAGTCTTATCCGAACTCCACCTCTCTGCTGTGAGGGAGGAAGGATGTTTTGTCTTCTTTTCCCAGTAACTTTCGTTTGTTTTTCCATTACTTAGAGATCAACTTCCTTTTAGGGATCTTTTCATCGAGTCATTGTGTATATTATTCCCCAGGTTCTGTTCATTCTGTTCTATGGCACTGAGTCATAAACAAGAGTTGAAAGGTACCTCCGAGGCCATCTCCTCCAATCTCTTTATTCTACAGAGGAAGAAACTGCTTCTTGCAATTCTATCAATTTCTCATCTACTTCCATTTCTTACTGCAAAATAAAATTTCATTACATTCACCACAGTTGTGGATTTTCTTTTTTCAATCATCCTCCCCCCCCAATGAATGAGCAGCCACAGGCTTTTCTTAATTCTCCAGAGACTCCCAGAATTGAAGAAATGACTGAACCCCATGATTTTAGGGTCTAATTGTCTCAGCTGGTGATTTGCACCCCCCCTTTTTTAATCAAGAATTTAAACTTAAATCCTGACCATAGAAAGGGAAATGGCCAAAAAACTTTCTGGAGTTCTAGACAGACTCATACACAAGACGACTTCATCTCTTCATATCTCTGATATAGGAGCAATATATAGTGTTTTTTGTACAAAATTCTATAGATGTTAATTGAACTTGATTTTAAAACCAATGTACAATGAGCAGCAGCCAGGTGGTGCAGTGGATAGAACACAAGGCCCAGAGTCAGGATAGACCTGAGTTCAAATCCAACCTCACACACTTAGTAGCTGTGTGACTCTGGGCTTCACACTTGTGAACACTTCACCTTGTTTGCCTCACTTTCCTCATCTGTCAAATGAACCAGAGAAGGAAATGGCAAATCACTCTAGTACCTTTGCCAAGACTGTGGGGCTCATGAAGTGTCAAACACAACTATGATATGAGGAAGATACCACTGAGGAGTTTAATTGTGATGTTAATAATGAAATGTGAATGATTGATTTGGGTCTACAGCACATTGCTTCCCTTTGTTTTCTCTGTATGGTCTAGCCAAACTGCCCTTCTTCCTTCTCCTCATAGAGGATATTCCATCTTTATCTGCCATACCTGGATTTCACCCTTTATTTACCTCTGCCTCTAAGAAACACTAGTTTCCTTCATAGATATTACATTCTGCATGAGGCCTTTGATGTTTACCCCAACTACTAGTGCCTTACTCCTCAATATTATCTCATATTTATGGATTTGTATGTAGTACATGTTCTGAGTTAATTAGCCTATGTCCTACTAATATTGACAAATTGGGGCACATCTGTTATAATCCCTTGGAGCTCTAAGGTTAGTCCTGAGGGGCTAAGAGTTGGTGTGCCTTTTCTAGTAATTTAAGATCCCATATAAATGTGTTTTCCACCATGATTATCAGTTTATATCAATTAACCAGTCAGATTTAATTAAATTTTTTTTTGGTCTCTTTTTTTGGGGAGGGGGGAAGGCAGGGCAATTGAGGTAAAGTGACTTGCCCAAGGTCACACAGCTAGTAAGTGTTAAGTGTCTGAGGGCAAATTTGAACTCAGGTCCTCCCGACTTAACTGCACCACCTACTTGCCTTAATTAACTTTTAGAACAGTAAATTTACTAAACAGTATAGTTGGTACAAACATCCCCCGCAAAAAAAAAAAAAAAAAACTCCTCTCCTGCCAGAATAGCCAGAGTTCATGCCAAAGTGGGCTCAAGCTTGAAGAGCCCATGTGGCAAAAGAATGATTCAAGGCTCGTCATTCTGGAAGTCTTTTTCTCCCCTTCATGGGGTCGTCACAAAATTCCTCTTAAGTATGGTGGTGTTTTCCCATTGGGCTCTTTGTGGATTCATTAATCTATCTTTCCTCTTCCATCCAGTTGATTTTCAGCTCCCAATGTAGACACACTTTCACCTGGTGCTACTGTCTCAAGGAATGTTTCTAGAATATCCCTTGGACCCTCAAAGCTCGCAAGGTTCTTATCTAGACAAGGCCGAGGAAGGGCAAACAAGGCCAGGGCCAAAGCTGAGACGTTCTCTTCATTCGTGCCAAGCAACACCTTCTCAGAGGCAGCTTCCTCTTCTCTCCACTGTAGGATGCTCAATTAGCTCCTCATGTTGGTATTACAAAAATATTTAGTCAAACAGACCAAAGCCCATGTCATCATCGGACTCCTCGAATTCTTTTTTTTGCTTCCTCTTTCTTCTTCTCCTCAGCTGGGGCAACTGTGCTAGCAGGAGCAGCCTCTCCAGCAGGGGCAGCACTACCAGCTGCTGGGGCAAGTCCACCAACTCCTATATTGCAGATGAGACTTGCAATGTTGACATGAGACAGGGCCTTGGCAAATAATCCAGGCCAGAATGGTTCAACATTTACACCTGCTGCTTTAATGAGGGCATTGATTTTATATTGCGTGACAGTAACCTCATTGTCGTGAAAGATGAGGGCAGAGCTCAAAGACAGCCATTTCAGCAGACTGATGAGGCGAGGCTTGTTTGTAGTGGTGCTAGTCATCGGCTGAAGTGAGGGTTCACCCCAACGTGGCCTTAGCTTCCAAAGAAGAACCAAGCACCTTACAGACAACTGAAGAGAGATGGTCCTTCATTTTCAAAGAAATCAGTGACATCACAGGGTGATGACTTGACTTTAGAGTAAATTTGATTTAAGTGAGGCAGAGTTACACAAAGGAATCACCTTCACTCCCTCTTCCAAAATCATCAAAATTCAGTGTCAGGACAAAAATTCAGATAACTGGCAATGGCCTGGGATACAGTGAGTGACCTTGGTGTCTTACTCTGTTCAGCTTATGTCTTTGGTTCTAAACTAGTTCCCTGCTTTTATATGGGCCCCGCAGATCCTTACCATGTTCATTCAGCCAATAGGAACACTTCTCCTGTGCAAGTCAATTGATAAAGGATTTTTTTGCATTCAGTCTAAGCTGAGTGTGGTTTAGATGTGTTCTCACCTGGCTAAGGCATGAGAATGTAACATCACTTACTTTAAGTGGGGGTAGGGTGATTTGACTGATTTAATCTATCCCCACCCATATATATATATATATATATATATATATATGTGTGCCTCTTCCCCATAGAATATAAGTTCCTTGAGGAAAGAGGATGTTTCTTTTCTTTTCTTTTCTTTTCTTTTTTTTATCAAAGTCATCAGCAGTCCTTAATCCTGCGGAATTTCTCTGGGACACCTCCAACAGCTCATCAGGCAGTCAGAGGCCACAGCTGCTTGAAGGTAGAAAACCATGTCCCCAAGTGCCAGGGGACATAGAAGGAAAATATTCCAGATGGTATGAATCTGCCTTCCTTCTTCAGAATGAGGAATCAACAAAATATTTTCAATATAAAGTAAGGACTGGATGAACCCTTTGTCAGAGATACTGTAGAGAAGATTTGTGACTCTGGCAGGGATTTGGGTAACAACAAAACAACAGTACTAATAGCATTTACATAAAACATTAAGATTTTCAAGTTATTTTACAAATATTATTTCATTTGATCCTCACAATAACCCTGGATTTGAACTCGAGTCCTTCAGGTTCCAGGTCTGGCACTCTATCCACTGCACCACCTAGCTGCCCAGCACAGGTACTATAATTATCCCATTTTACAGAAGAAAAAATGAGGCCAGTAGCATCTGAGGGCAAATCTGAACTCAAGACTCCCTGACTCCGGGCCAGCTTTCTACCCACTGTGCCACCTAGCTGTCTAGAGGGTATCTGTAAGTCCCTTCCCATCCCAAGATTCATGAATCCTTTTAAACTAATGTCTCTGGGGCAGGAGAAATCCAACTAATAAGGAGTCAGAGACAAAACCAACCAAAATAAAAATGGAGTTAAATAAGATATAATTGGGTATAGCTTTCTTTAAAAAATGATATAAAATAAAAAAAAGATTTTTATCATCTATTCTCCAGCTCCAAGACTTGTTATTAAAGTTATATTCAGTTTTCTTCTGGTATTCTTTTCATCTGTATCCTAGATAGACATAGACAGCAAGGTAGCACAGTGGACAAAGAG
This sequence comes from Gymnobelideus leadbeateri, assembly GCA_011680675.1. Taxonomy (NCBI): domain Eukaryota; kingdom Metazoa; phylum Chordata; class Mammalia; order Diprotodontia; family Petauridae; genus Gymnobelideus; species Gymnobelideus leadbeateri. Next base: position 147,526 of record WOXC01003905.1, read on the forward strand.
CTGGACCTGGAATCATGAAGACCTGAGTTCAAATTGGACCCAGACATTTACTAGCTTTGTGACCCTGGGCAAGTCATTTAACCTCTCTATGACTTAATTTCCTTATCTATAAAATGGGGATAATAATAGCACTTCCCAACGTCATTGTGAAGTTCAAATGAGATATGTTAAAGTGCTTTTTACAAACCTTAATGTGCTAAATAATTGCTAACCATTATTATTATTAATTAAAATAAATATTATTAATAATAATAATAATGGTTCTAGCTCTGACAGTTCACTGAATCAATTTATGAATTGTGTCAGGTTTTTCTCAATTATTTTTCATCTTTACTTGTATTGCAAGAAAATTCCCCAGTCTCTGGGCACCCACTTTGCTTTCAGCTTTTTGCTGCCCCAGAAAGTTCCACTATAAATATTTTGGTATATTTAGGCCTTTTTTGTACCAAATGTCCTATCTGTAGCATCAAGCCACCTGGGCATTCACCAAGCCATTAGCCAGGCTATATCCTCCTACAGAAACTTTTTTCCCATTTAGGAAGTAAAATTAGTGGATAGGCCTATGGACTCATGTGAAATGGCATCATTACTGAGGAGGTACAGCATTCCATTCAAGGAGGAAGAAGCAGGAGGGTAAAAGGCTTTTAAATTGTACTGTTTCCTTATTCAGAGAGCATTTTGACCTGAAAACCTAGGTGAGTCTTTTATGGAATAGTACACTGAGTTCTCGAGACATCTGATTGCAGACAGGTCATTGTGTTCTCCTGGGGCAGTTTTTAACCTCCTGCCCATGGTAAAAATGTGGTTGCAAAGAGTTATTATTCACATATCTTTCATCTAAATAAACAGTCACTCTATCTTCTCTCCTCTCTCAGGACCAGCCTTAGGTGCTGAAATTTATAAGGCCATAAGATCACAGATTCAGAGTTGGAAGGGATCTCAAAGGTCAAAGGTTATTGAGTCCAACCCCTCTCATTGTATGTGAGGAAACTGAGGCCAGGAGAAGTCAAGCAACTTTCTCAAAGTCATAGCAGTCAGGGTTCAAACTCAATTTTTCTGATTACAAATCCAGTGTCTTTTTCCTATAACATGATGCTTTCTCTTTCATTTAATGTAGCTCTGGGAAAGCATCCTCACTCCTACCCTGTGCACAAACAGAACAATACCAGGTATAACACCACCTGAAATTCTGTCATTAGGATATACCCCTATGTTACTTTAACTAGTTTATCAAGGAATAAAGCATCTAATTAAATCTTCAGAACTTTAGAGTAACTGAGCTTGAATTGTATTTCCATGTGGTATTTGTATTTTGTTTCCTTTTGGATTAAGCATAGCCCTCTCCTTGTAGATGTTTCATGACACTTGTAAATCTTCAGATTCATAGATTTAGAGTTGGATGGAATCTTATAAATCATCTACCCCTCATTGTACAGATGGGGAAACTAAGGTTTAGAAGTCCCTCATCTATAAAATAGGAGTCGGATCATAGATCCATTATCAAATCATAGATTTCGAGTTTGGAGGGACAAGCCTTAGAGGCCATTAAGACTCACCCTCTACTTTTACAGAAAAGGAAACTGAGACACAGCTGTTAAGGTACTTGCCCAGGGTCACATGTAATGAGTAACCAACAGACAGATTTATTCCCTTGCTTATACGGCCTGGCATTGAGTTGTGGAGAGCTGTGCTGGTGGCCTGTGCCCAACTGGTCACAAACTCCAGCATAGAGTCCAGCCCCCAGACCTCTGGTATCTTATCATTTCAACCACCCAAAACTCACAAGGCTGTAGCTATCCCTAATACTCCTTTACTTAAAAGCAGAAGCAGAAGCAACATCAGGGTCATTGGGTACTTTTGGGTCACACGACCGTTGTCACACTCAAGAGATAAAGGCCTGAGGCCCCAGCCCCAGGATCTTGCTAAACTTTTGACCTCCTCTCTCCAACACAGCTAGGCAGGAAAGAGTAAAGAAGAGCCTTGCTGTGGCTGGCTAGTGCCTTTGGAATACATGTCCAGTTCTAGCTGGGTAGTTGATCAAAAGTCTATCTAAAACACCTGGTTATGGACTTGAACCAATATATAATGTCTGTATATACACGTGATGATTGCATTGAGGGTAACTGACAGGTCTCAACCCCATTGGCAAGTTAGGGGGAATATCTACCCCAAGCTTGTGAAGACTTCCTTTGCCTGGCTTAATAAAAAATAGCTAGATTCTTATATCTGCTTCTACATTCAACCTTTTGTGATATGTTGTTTTGGGTGAGATATAGGGAGAAAATTTAGTCTCATACAGATACATAGCTGGAAAAATCAAGAGGATTTTAATGGGCAAATAACGTCTTAGTAGTATTAAGAAAATAGTTTGACTTCAAGGACACCTTTAAAGAGTCTCAGAGAGGAGAGTCTGCGGACCACTCTTTGAAAACTGCTGATTTAGTTTAATCTCTTCACTTTATAGTTGAGGAATCTGGGATCATAAGAGGAAGCTTAGAGTCAACAAGCCTTTTTAAAGTACTTCCTGTGTTCCAAGCAATGGGGATACAAAAAAAGGCAAAAACATGGTTCCTGCCCTCAAAGAGCTCACACTTTAATGGGAGAGATAACATGTGAATAATTGTGTATATACAAGACATAGTGTAGAAGAAAGAGCATCTTAGAGGGAAAACAATAGCCTCTGGAGAGCCAAGATCATCATAAATCTAGACCCTGTTTTGTTTTGTTTTTTCCATCCTGCCTGTTTAATGTCCAACCCCCTCAACCTGCTCAAGACAGACCTTCTTCCCAAGCCATGATGGGAAGGGATGATCTCATAGTCCCTTTTGATGGTCAAAGTGTGTAAATGTGATACCTGGAATTAGACTTGGAGAATTCACTGGAAGCTCAAGGCTCCTGCATGGCTTTGAGTGGTTTCCATTTTCTCTGTAGGACCTATTTTGAAACCTTGAAGAAAAGGCACCATTTTGACTTTCCATATAAAAGTTATATTGACTGTGTGACCCTGCAGAAGTCACTTAACCTTTTCATTCCCCAGGAAACTCTTTGAATACTATAAATTGCAAAGAAGGTATGAATCTATAAGAAAACTTCTTATAAAATCACAGTCTTAAGCTAAAAATATCCAAACACCAAAACAAAACCTAAACTTTAAAAAGCTTTGAATTCTTTGAGGGCCAGGTCAGCAAAAAAAAAAAATCTTTTTCTGCAATATTCACCAAAGGAAATACCCTACTTTCTGCAACAACAAGAGATGAGTCTGGGCCATGCAGACAGCAGAGGAGTAGACCCATGGAATGTGAGCATCCTCCTTGTCTGGCTCTGAGAGAGTGGGAAATAGGGCTAATTGACTTTTCAATCTCATGCTCTTCGTGCAAATAGTGACTTAATCTATGTCTAGCCTCACAGATGCAGACCTTGTCCATTCTGAAGTCATGATGAGTCATCCAGGGCTATACTAAAGGCTGCCTTTTCATAATGAATTTGCTTCTCCAGATAGTTCCCTGGCCCCCACCATGGAGAATACACATGAGATCACAAAAGGGGAAGTTTAGCCTAACCTACACATTGAGTTCATTTAATAAATGTACTGTGCTAACTATGTATAAGGTATTTCAAGACTTCAAACAGCTATGATTTCCTTAGTGTGGAAGCTTTCTCTTCCAATTCAGAATCAAGCCCCTCTATGAATTAATATCATAGCATTTACTACCTGTGTGACTCTGTGACTCTTGCTACCTCAATTTCCTATGTGTAAAAATTATGGTAATAATAGCACCCATTTCACAGGGTTCTGGTGAGGATTAAATGAGATAATATATGTAAAGTGTTTTGCACATCTTGAAGAATAGTCTAAATGCTAACTATCCTTATTACCATCATAGATTTAAAGCTAGAAAGGATGTGAGAGGTCAGTAAGTCCAACCCCCCCCCAATTTTATAGATGAGCAAATGGAGTCCCAGGGAGGTTTAGTGCCTTGCAAAGGGTCATTACAGCTGGTCAGTATCTGAAGTAGGATTCAAACACAGGTGTTCCTCACTCCAGGTCTTGTATTTATACAATTAAACCACACTCTCAGCTGATGATTTTTGAAAGTTATGCATGGCAGATCCACCAGACAAGTCAGTGATCAGACATTGGCAATATGCTTTGGATGACTCTACATACTTGTTACAATGGAGACCTTCTATAGTGTGAGGAGAGGGAAGTTACAGAGAAAAAGGAAGGAAGGAAGAAGGAAGCAAGGAAGGAAAAGAGGAGAAAAAAAGAAGGAAAGAAAAGAGGAAAGAGAGAGAGAAAAAAGAGAAGGAAGGAAGGAAGGAAGGAAGGAAGGAAGGAAGGAAGGAAGGAAGGAAGGAAGGAAGGAAGGAAGGAAGGAAGGAAGGAAGGAGCATCTATAAAATATTATTTTAAAAAGTAGAAGACAAGAAATTCAGAAAGGGATATAAGCAGGACGATTTTATTACTATCTTATTAAACTCAATATATAGTCTTTTAAAAAGCAAGCTGTTTATAACAGGAGCTCCATTTCATATATAATATTCTTTTGTTGTTCTATGGATATTGGAATGTTAAAATTTGATGATAATTAAATTAATAATAAAAAATAATTTTTTAAAAAAATTCATCAACTGGGGGGTGGCTAGGTGGCGCAGTGAGTAGAGCGTTGACCCTGGAGTCAGAAGGACCTGAGTTAGGATCTGGCCTCAGACACTTAACACACACACAAATAAAAACCTAGCCGTGTGACCTTGGGCAAGTTACTTAACCCCAATTGCCCTCCAAAAACCAAAAAAAAAAAAACCTCATCAACTTTTGGACAGAATGGCAATGAGCTTCACCTAACTTAGTTTGGAGAGTCCTTGTGCAAAATTACTGGATTCAAACTGAAAGCCTTTTCACCATGGCAGGACTTGCCAGAGCTTAATTTTATAGAAACCAAAATTATCTATACTCACATATGGCATTGGAGAAGTCCTACAAAGAGCACCATCCCTACCTTCAAAGAGCTTATAATAAGACATGGAGATGAGATATCTCCTTGGTCTATGAACTCACTGTTGGGTCCCACGGCATGACTTTTCTCTCAGGTTCAGAAATACTTTGTGGATCCCCACTTCTAAAACTACAGCTGAATCCCTTATCTATAAAATGATGAAATCAAACTACATGATAGATTTAGAACTGAGAGAGACCTCAAAAGGCATCAAGTCCAACTTCTCCCTTTACAGATGAGGAAATTGAGGCATAGAGAAACTAAGTGACTTGCTTACAATCACAAAGCTATTCTGTGTCTGAGGTAGGGTTTGAGCCCAAGTCTCCCTGACCTCCAAGCCCCATCATCCATCCAATGTGCTATGCTGTCTCTCCAAGAAATGAAATATATCCAAGATGGGGCACTCACAATAGTAAGATTAAGAGTCTTATGCTAGGAACTGTGTCCAAAGGGATATAAGTAATTTCATACCCTTTGACCCAGCAATACCACTTCTAGGGTTGTATCTCAAAGAGATCATAGAAGTGGGAGGAAGACCCCAAAAATATTTATAGCAGCTCTTTTTGTGGTGGCAAAGAATTGGAAATTAAAGGGGTGCCCATCAATTGGGGAATGGCTGAACAAGTTGTGGTATATGAATGTAATGGAATACTATTGTGCTATAAGAAATGAGGAGCAGATGGACTTCATATTTACCTGGAGAGGCTTATATGGAACTGATGCTGAGTGAGAAGAGCAGAACCAGGAGAAATTTGTACACAATTACAGACACAACATATGTGTGATGACCACCTTTGATAGAATAGACTCTTCTCAGCAATGCAGGGTTATAAGTCAACTCCAAAAGACTCATGATGGAGAGAGGTGTCGACATTCAGAGAAAGAACTAGAAAAAACAGAGTTCAAATGCAGTTTGAAGCAGACTACCTGCTCTCTTTCTTTTTCTTGTTTGGTCTTGTTTCCTCTTTCCCATTGTTCACTCCATGCGATACAATCCTTCTTTATAAACTGACTAATGTCTAATGTGAAAGTATTTTCAAATCCTATACTTGATTGTGTGCCGCCATTCGGGGGGGGAGGATGGGAAGGCGGGGGAGAAAATTTGAAATTCAAGGAATTGTGGAACTGAATCTTGTAAACTAAAAGTAAACAAACAAATTAATAAAGACCAAAAAAGATGTTTAAAAAAGATTTAGGGGGGAAAAAGAGTCTTATGCTAGGGGCGCAGTGAATAGAGCACCAGCCCTGGAGTTAGGAGGACGTGAGTTCAAATTCAGCCTCAGACACTTAACACAAAAACTAGCTGTGTGACCTTGGTCAAGTCACAACCCCAATTGCCCTGATTTCCCATCACTATCACTCAGAAAGAGCTTCCTCTTCTGAATTTTCAAAGTACTGTGTTCACATTCTACCTCATCCTAGTTATCTGTGTGCATATTTGTTTTCTCCTGTTAGATTGTCAGCTCCTTGATGGCAGGGACCATACACCAACACCTAGCACAATGCCTTTCATATAGTAGGTTCTCTATAGTTCAGTTTAGCCTATTATTGAATCAGAATTAGGACAAACATACCAACAACATTGTTGTATGAGCAGGTTCTGCCATGTAAAAATATGTGATGTGCTTGGTAGTTCCATATACATTTGGTCAAGAAGACCTAAGCTTTTTTTACCCAGTAGAGTTGGTGGAGTTTTATGAATCAAACCACACTTTTTTCTTCTCCCACCCTGATCACCCATCACCAGTGAAACCCATTTGCAAGGTAACCAGGTTAGTGTGGTTGTGAACAAGGGAAAAAAAAAGAGGAATCGAACCCATGGTCTTGTCCTTGTCTTCCATAGATCTGCCCATAGCCTATTGTTGACTATTTCAGTTCACCAAAGATGGCATCACTGGCCTACCGTTAGCTGCAAATGTACTTTAAGTCCTCTTTCAATGGGAAGGGGTGGGGGTAGTGAGTTGAACTATCCATATTCCTAATTCATCTTCATAAGCACTGTTTGATTTTGATTGATGGTATTGGAAGAATGAATATCAATTACCAATTACTGTTGTCAAAGTTCAAGTGTTAGGCCTGACAGCTTCAGTTGCTCTTTTTAGTAGTAATAATAGTAGTTCTTCACCTCTGTATGGAATTCATGAAATTTTAATATCCAAAATCCCATTTGACCCTCACAATAATTCTCTGAGTTAGATAGGGCAAGTATCAATCTTTAAAAAAAAATTTTTGACATGTAAGAAAGACTGGTCAATAAGAATCAAGACATTAAGAGAACATCCAGTATGGGTTAATTTTTTATATATTTGCCTTCATTTCAAATATCTTAATGTAAGCGCCTTTCCCAGTGAACCATTCCTAGTAACAAAAAAAAAAAGTGGGGGAAAAGTGAGGAGGAAAAAAGTTTAATACAAACTAACCAACATGTCTAATAAGTAACTGTGTATGCTATGTTCCTTACTCACTGAAAGGTGGGTATTCTATCAAGAAGGAATGGTGATGAAGGGGCGGCTAGGTGGCGCAGTGAGTAAGAGCGCCGGCCTCGGAGTTGGGATGACCCGAGATCGAATCCGGCCTCAGAAAATGAGCACCCACGCATAAATCATGACTAGCCGTGTAACCTTGAGCAAGTTACTTAACCCCAATTGCTTTAAAAAAAAAAAAAAGAAGGAATGGTGATAAAGTTTCCATCTCTTCTTCAAGGATAAGCTTGATCATGGTAATTACATGGAATTAATTTTCAAGTTTGTTGTTCTTCCCATTTACATTATTTTAGTAATTTTGTATATTTTTATCCTAGTTCTGATATCCCATTGTATCAGGTGGTTGAATTTTTCCCATGCCCCTTTGAATTCTTCATATTCATGATTTCTTATATATATATATATATAGCAATATCCAACTATATTTGCATATGACAATTTACTTAGCCATTCCTAATTCTTTGCTAACAAATATTTATCTTAAATGCATGATGTCATAGAAGCTCCTTGAGGTCAGGGGCTAGGTACTCTTTTTTCTGCACACCCAAGCCTAACACAATACCTTACTCATAGGAGACACAATCAGTGTCGAACTGAATTAAACTGACTTGAAGAAAATGGAATTAAATTAAAAGTGGCTTATTAGCTGCTACACCAGTAGAACTTCAGAAGTTGTTCAAACCTTCATGGAACAAGTAGTAGCCCAGGAGTTCCATAGCTAAAGTGTAAGAGGTATTTAATTATAGGTTGAATTGAATTTCTTTGCTAACAGATGATAACTCCAGTGAAGAAAAGAAGCTCTATTGTAGTGGAAAGAGCCTTGGCTTTGGAGTGAGAGGACTGCTCTTACATCCTGTTTCTGCTACTTATGATTTGTATGATCTTAGGGAAGTCATTTTACTTCTGAGGGCATTTTTCTTATCTTTAAAACGAGAGGGTTCAATGAGGGAACTTCTAAGGTCTTTTTTCCAGCACTAAATCTATGATCCTATGTTTAGCCTAAAAAAGATAATTCTTAGTGACAGGGACTGATTATAAAATTTTCAATGTGAACATTTAAACCTCAGAACTGGGCAAACCCAATCAATGCTTGATTTATTGTTTTTCTGATTGTCTTCTGAAAGTGAAGGAGAAAATGTTAATAATAGGGATTAAAGTTCAATGTATGTCATGAATACGTTTCCCACCCATGCAGAGGGCCGGTTGTTAAACATTTACCAATATACTACTATTTAAAGGCCAAGAAAGTAGCTTTCAGATAGTTGAAAGTTTATTGTTTGGAAGAGAGATGGGACTTGTCTTGCTTGGCTCTAAATGCCAGAATAAGGAAATGTCAAATCAATATAAGGAAACTACCTAAAAATAAGAATCAGCCAAAGTGGAAGTTTGCCTTGGGTGGTGCTGAGTCCCTAGAGGTCTTCAATTGGATAGCCAGTTATTGGGGATACTGTAGACAGGATGCATTATTTGGATGAGGTTGGCCTCTGGGGTTCTTGCTATTTCAGATTGTATGATTCATGGATAAAATAATACCAAATAATCTTTTAGGAGGCATATGATTAAAGATATGGGAGAGGATCAATCACCTCATCTTTATTCCATTCATTAAATAGTTCAGAAACTCTGGTGGTTTATCCTCAACTTGAGGGATAAAGATGGATTTTAAGACTTTAATTGAATGAGTGAAAAAGCATTTACAAAGCTCTCAGTATAAGCCAGACACTGTGCTAAGCTCTTTTTAGTAGTAATAAGTAAACTAGGTAGTCCCTCTCCTCAAAGAGCTCACATTCTAATAGGGGAAGTCAACTCAGAGTAAGGAGCTGGAGGTGAAAATCAGGCTGCAAAGTACCAGAGCATGGTTTAGAAATATCTGGGAATCACATTTATTATTATTTATTATATTTTCATTTATTATTATTATTATTATTATTATTATTACCAAATACTTTATTAACTTCTGGTTTACATCATTCATTTTTGCCAGATTTTGAGTTACAAATTTTCTCCCCATTTTTCCCCTACCCATGTCCCCAAAATAGAGATCCCACAGGATATCCCCTTCTCTAATCTGTTCTCTCCTATATCTACCCCTATACCCCCCTCAACTTTTCCAGTAGGGCATGGTGGATCTCTATGCCCCAGTGCCTGTATATCTTATTTCCCAATTACATGTAAAATAGTATTAATAATAGTATATATATATATATATATATATATATATATATATATATATATATATATATTTAAACATTTGGTTTTAAAACTTTGAATTCCAAATTCATTCCCTTCCTCCCTTGTCACCCACCCTTACTGGGAAGATAAGCAATTCAATCTAGGTTGTGCATGTGTAGCTAATGCAAAACATTACCATAGTAGATATATTATAAAAGACTGATTATATTTCCCCCCTCCTTTCCTACCTCCCACTTGTCTTATTCTCTACTTTGGTCCTGTCCCTTTTCAAAAGTGGGTGCTTACAACTTCCCTCCCCACAGTCTGCCCTCCCTTCCATTATCCCCCCTCTCATCCCCTTCCCCCCTACTGTCCTGTAGGGTGAGATACTTTATTTAGCGTGTATGTCATTCCCTCTTTGCACCAAATTCAATGCGAATAAGGTTGACCCATTCCTTTTTGCCTTGCTGTTCTTCCCCTCCATTGTATCCACTTTCCCTTGCCATTTTATATGACATAGTTTACCCCCACTTTGTCTCTCCCCATCTCCTCTCATTATATTCCTCTCTCACCTCTTAATTCCACCTTTTAAGTATCATCCCTTCCTATTAAATTGGTCCTATGTCCTCTATGTATACGTGTCAACATTTATATATACATTCAGATATGTATTCATACACCTTCTATTCCCTTTAACTATTTCCATACTGAGAAAAGTTTCATAAGTTACATCATTTTTCCATGTAGGAATGTAAATAATTCAGCTTTGATAAGTTCCTTATGATTTCTTTTCCCTGTTTACCTTCTCATGCTTCTCTTGCTTCTTGTATCTGAATGTCAAATTTTCTATTCAATTATGGTTTTTACTTCAAGAATACTTGAAAGTCCTATATTCCACTGAATGACCATATTTTCCCCTGAAACATGATAATCAGTTTTGCTGGGTAGGTGATTCTTGGTTTTAATCCCAGCTCCTTTGCCCTCCTGAATATCATAGTGCAGGCTCTTCAATCCCTCAGTGTAGAAGCTGCCAGATCCTCTGTTATCCTGATTGTGTTTCCACAACATTCAAATTGTTTCTTCCTGGCTGCTTATAATATTCTCTACTTTATCTGGGAATTTTGGAACCTGGCTATAATATTCCTAGGAGTTTTCTTTTTGGGATCTTTTTCAGGAGGTGATTGGTGGATTCTTTCAACCTCTATTTTGCCCTCTGGGTCTAAAACATCAGGGCAGTTTTCCTTGAGAATTTCTTGAAGGATGATTTCTAGGTTCTTTCTTTGATCATGGTTTTCAGGTAGTCTAATAATTTTTAAATTATCTCTCCTGGATCTATTTTCCAGGTCTGTGGTTTTCCCATGAGATATTTCACATTGCCTTCTATTCTTTCATTTGTTTGGATCTGTTTAACAGCATCTTGATTTCTCATAAAGTCACTAGCTTCCATTTGCTCCAGTCTAATTCTGAAGGAATGATTCTCCTCAGTGAGCTTTTGAGATTCTTCTTTCCATCTGGCAAATTTGGCTTTTTAAGGCATTCTTCTCTTCATTGCTCTTTTAAGCCTCTTTTGCCATTTGAGTTAGTCTATTTTTTAAGGTGTTATTTTCCTCTGTCAGGCTGTTGACTCTCATTTCATAATTTTCTTGCATCTTTCTCATTTCTCTTCCCAATTTTTCCTCCACTTCTCTTATCTGCTTCTTAAGGTCCTCTATGGCCTGTATCCAGCTCGTATTTTCATTTGGGGCTTTTAATACAGGAGTGCTGACCTTCTAGTCCTCCTCCTATTTCATGCTTCAATCCTCTTTGCCTCCAAAGTAGGAGTCTAATGTTGAATTTTTCTGTTTATTTTGTTTCCTTTGCCTAGGCATGTTGCTACTCAATTACTTAACTTTTGGGCTTGTTGACCCAGTAGGACTAGGCCACCAGCCAGGGGAGCTTCTGTCCCAAATGCTGGGGTTTTCTCAGCTGTTGGAGGTATTAGTTGGATGCCCTCTCTGAAGCCTCCACATGCTCTGGCAAGCTGGTCACGCACCCCAAGCCCTCCATCCTAGACTGCAATCCAGATCCGAGAAGGTTAAAGCAAGAGCAATTACCCCCACCAAAACTGATCGCTGGGATCCCCTACAGTCTGTAGGCCAGGAACTGAAGCTGCAACATGGTGGCAGCTGCACTGTGGCTTCTTGCCCCCAGGGAAAGAGGCCGACACACTCTTCCCACTAATGCCAAAGTCTATACTGCATTGACCTCTCACTTTGTCCTTGGCATCTATGTGTTGATAATTCTGGAAATGCCACAGCTTCTGGCATTCTGGAGTCCCTTCAGCTGGTTGCTGGTCCACCTGCCCTGGGGCTAAAACCTCTGGCTCATGTGGACCTGGGCTTGGCCCCCAGAGTGCTGTGCTGGCTGCTCCCTGCCAGGCTGTGAGGCTGTCCTCAACAGGAGGTTAGGTTCTCTGTGTCATTTTATGGGTTCTATAGCCCCAGAGTTTGTTCAGAGTCCCCTTTTACATAAATTGGAGGTGGTGGGGGCCGGAGCTGTGTGGAAATGGTGTTTCTACTCTGCCATCTTGACTCTGTCCCCCAAATGTTGAAATATTGAATGAGCAGGAGAGGCTAGCATAGCCCCCTTGGAACTCCAGTGAGTAAAGAAAGACAAAAGGTCTCACCAGGCAAGAAGGACTCCTGATTCCGGACAAAGACTTTGCTTTTCTATTTTGAATGACAGTGCCCACACATGATGAAACATACACATTTCTGACACCTGGCTTCCTGGCCATTGCTGCAGTTTCCTGTCTGACTCATGATAAATGTCTTTGTTCACCACCTGCCTGTACACAGGCTGAGGTTTTCTCCTCAGTAGGCCTGAATGCATCAGGGCATTGGCTGAGACCAGTGGTTTCAACTTTGGGTTTTCTCAACTGGGGGAAGACTTTTCAAACCAAACTACAGAGCTGAGCTTTTTCTCAAAATAGAGGGGAACTGGTCCCTGGGGAGTTAAAAATAGAGCTCTGTGGAGTGGCTGAAGTCTAGTGTGCCTACCCAAGATTTGCCTAAGGAGAAGGGTGGGATTGAGGTGGAAACTTGGGATTCTACCCCAGAGAGTCTGATGTGCATGGAGCTTTCCAGTAAAGTCTGGTTATTTCATTTCCCAAAGCACCACATTCACAAATAATGTTTCCTTCAGAAACAATGGGCATCTTAATATGCAGACAAAGAAACATTGAGTTAAAAATTAGGGGGAGGAGCTGGGGTCATGCTCCTAGCTGAGCCTATCATTTAGTAGTTTTCTAGAATTTGTGGTGGGTTTTCACATACTCCTGCCTGTCTCTATTTGTACATAATAGATACTTATTATTTAAAGTGTTGTAAAACAGCTAATTGGTTGGATTATATGACCTCTGAACTGTGTTTTATTAGAATGCTTGTCTTGGAGTGAGGAAGATATGAGTTTAAAAGCCCCACCCCTCGAATTTATTCATTGTGTGACCACAGACAAATCATTTAGTCTCTCTGAGGCTTAGTTTCCTCATCTATAAAATGAAGATAATGATGCCTGTAGTAGTTGACTCAAATGAAAAAAGATCATGTAAAGCTCTTGGAATTCCAAAGTGCAATATAACTGTCAGAGGTTAGATTAAGGATTATTTTTCCATTCTGCTGGTTATTCCAGGAGAACATGGACTCCTTGAGAGCAGAGACTGGTTTTTTTAGTTTGTATTTCTTTGTTCCCAATCAATCAACAAGCATTAATTAATCATCTAGTAGGTGCCAAGCACTGTGGTGGGTGCTAAGGATACAAAACACAAAAGAGACAAAAAAAAAAATGCTCCTACCCTCAAGGTGCTTATATTCAATTGGGAGAGATGATCTGTCCATACTCCCGGACTCTGTTACATAAGTATGTGCAAAATTAATACAAGGTAATTTAGGAGGTTAGGAAAGAGAATCCAGAAACATCTCAGCAGGAGGTGATGCTTGGGAAGAGCATGGAAGGGAACTAGGCAGAGGGGAGATAGGAGTGCCTGCATTCAGACATTCCCCAACACTGAAGCTGTAATTGATGGTGTTGTCGACATTGCTATTGTTACAATTGCTATTAGTAGCCCAACGCTAGCAAGTCAGAGACTCCCAAAACTTGGATAAGCAATTATTCCAGTTCACTATACCCTAGAAATAGTTTTTATCCTTGATTAAAATGCTTTTAACAGGACCACAACTTAACAGCATTAGCCTGGTTGGAATCACTGCACTGCAGAAAGCTAAGAGCACCAAACCATCATTTCTTCTAAAATGCTCTACCATTTCAGCCTAACTGATGGGGCAGGGGATGGAGGACGGGACATTCCAGTCTGCCGGTCAATTAAAGTCTGACTACATTTGTTTATATAATGAGTTATTTCTTGTGCTAATACTAGTCAGTATCTAGAATAGAGTAGATACTAAACAAATGTTTATGGAAATGAAAAAAAAGTGATAAAATAGCTTCCTGGCTTTGGGGGGAAATCGCTTGACTTTCACATAGAATGATTCTAGTTCATTATAGCTCTGAGCCTATAACCTTGACTTTGGTAGCACTAGTGCCCTAGCCCACCGAGCTAACCTGCTCTGGCTCTGCTCCTGTCCAACAATTTTACACAGACAATCCTTTTGTTTAAAATGGGGAAGAGAGTGAGAGAGGGAGGGGTGGAACACGAGACCCACTAAATACACTGTCCCTCTCAGTAACAGATTCCTCCTACTCCCAGAGTGTTGAAGAAGTTGGCCAAAGGACTAGGGTGATGCTCCCTTCAGACCACGGAGGACGTATATTTGAAGCCACAACATTTTTTGCTGCTTCTGCAAGAAAGGACAGGTTTGCGAGTCCTTTAGGGAATCAGAATTCCTAACAACTCAGGAATGTGTGTGTTTGTCCTGCTGTCCAATAACAACAACCCTGAGTCATTTGGATCTAAGAGACCTTCAGCAGGTCCACATCCTCCTTTACTAAGAATGTTTTTTGCCCTGAAATTCAAAGGGCTCTTTCCTGTGGCCTCTGTACCTTCATTACAATACTCCAGGAGAAATTTTCCCATCTCAGCAAGACAAGGGATCGAAAGCAGAACTCAGGGGCAAAGGGGATTTAGATTCAGCTGCTGTGACTCACTGTGTAGATGACTAACATAACCCTTTGGGCCTCAAGTTTACCTGCAAAACTGTTTTGTTTGACCTGATTCCCAGCACAGAGGTTGAGGCCATTAGTGATCCAATGATAAGAGAGAGACAGAGACAGAGACAGAGAGAGACACACACAGAGAGAAAGACAGAGAGAGTGACAGAGAGAGACA